>CM062823.1:9186686-9209737 GCA_031772345.1 Himalopsyche anomala | reverse complement strand
CTCTATTAAAAATGCTAATTTCAAAATCTTATTTAATAAAAAAAAACTTATTACCCTACCCGGGATTGTAACCTTTGCTCAATGACATATCTAACTCATTTCGACAAGACATGAAGATAGTCGTTTTTGTTTCCAGAGCCCTCAAATAATTCTCTCCTATGCAACGACAAATATTTGTTCTCTGAATACTTTAAATATATGCTTGGATATATACAAAAAAACATTTTAAAAATATTAAATTCCGTGTTTTGTTTGTATAAAAACGTTTATTTATGTCGGTGCAATATTACTTTGAACTCATCACTTGCCTTTTGTGCAAACTATTGTGAATACATAGAATAATTTAGCAAAAACATTGCGATTCTTTCAAGATGTTAAAAATGGGTAAGGTAATAAGGAAGAATGTCAAATTTACTATTTTATCGACTGACATACTTGCTTTAAATTGAAGAAAGCCAGCAAGATTGCTATTGATCAGGGTTTCTCAACGGTGGGCCATGTGGCCCCCCAGGGAGCCACAGCGTGTTCTAAGGGGCCACAGAGATTTATTTTTGTTTTGAGGAGCCACAACACAGCTTAGGGGGGCCACGAGTATTAATAAAACGATACAGGGAAGAGCATAATGGCGGACGTCGCGCAGCTATTTTTTGGCATTCTAGATTCGAAAATCTCGGAAGAGCTATATTTCAAGTCGTAGATCATCGTATTTCAATAAAGTATTTTAAGTTATTCGACCGCCGCTTAACACTTTTTTTAAATAGGGACTAAGGCAGTGGTTGTGAGCTTATTTACAATCGCCACTCCTGTATTAGGGTTTCTTGGAATCTTAATCAGGTTGGCGATCCCAAGATTTCGAAATTCATTATAACAGAAAAAAACCTATAACTTACCGATTTAATACCAAAATTAATCACTAAAAAAATCCTGACAGCCTACATCAGTTTGTTTATGTACATATTTTTGTGTAATACCTTCGTAATAAATAAATGGATTGCGGTCTTACTCCTTCTCAAATTTTATTACAATAGAGTAGACAATTTAATTTATTTCCAGAAATCACAAAGAGGGTCTGGGATTGGATATTTAAGTAGTTAGTTGACCAATTCCATCTATCTACATCTCGCTTTTGGCGTTTGGGTAGGATGGAAGATAAAAGATGAAAACATAGCAGAATAAAAATCGATTGACGAATTGATATACAAAAGAGTCTATCAGGATATTTGAAACATTGATGGTGAAACCAAGTACGGCAAAAGTAAACAATCATATTCGCTATGTTTCGGAAGTAGCATGCATTAATTAAGATGATTAATATTTTGTTCTACCTGGTTCAAGGAAGAAGTGTCGCGTGTAGAAACAACTTTTCCGTTGATAGACAAAATAAGGTTCACTGGAGGAT
Organism: Himalopsyche anomala; assembly: GCA_031772345.1. Lineage (NCBI taxonomy): Eukaryota > Metazoa > Arthropoda > Insecta > Trichoptera > Rhyacophilidae > Himalopsyche > Himalopsyche anomala. Next base: position 9,208,338 of record CM062823.1, on the reverse strand, counting down.
TTGCGCCACTGCAGAAGCACAATATTGTGTTGTTTTTCCCATCATCCACATCGGCTCCTGTGATATTGAATGCCGTTGGTGGAACTAAAATATGAAGAAGTGGTGTGCCATACGGGTAAATTGAATACATATTTATAGTAATGCTGTCGTGGAAAATGTCCACTTTGGCATTCCTCGTATTCTTCTTATTTAGGGTGGCCAACATGTCTCTAAAAAGAGACATGTTAAAAAACACAATTCTTTTGTTCTCTCTCTTTTTTCTATTATAGAAAGAATGTCCTCTTTTTTTAATCATGACAATAATTTCACGCAGCCCATATTTTTTCTCACAAGATATGATGAACAGTTATCATATTAATTTGTGCAATAATTAAATTATTTATATTGTTTATTTAAATATGTTTTTAGGGGAGCGACAGTACAGTTTTGCAAAAATTGGGCAATGAAAAAATAATTGGAAATTTTGGGATATCCGGAAATTCCTGGGTTTTTTAGAAATTGGAAATTCTCGAAACAGCTAAGAAAAAGGTCTCGCGTCTGTTCATTTTGGGAAATTCAGAAATTTCTGGGTATCAGAAATTGGAAAATCTAAGAAGAGCTAAAAAAAAAGGTTTTGTGTCTTTGTTTTGCGAAATCCCAAAATTTCTGGGTATTTCAAATTGGCCAGTGACATGTTTTCCGTAAAACTTCATAACAGGTATGGGGGCCACAGAAAAATATGAGACTCAAAACGAGCAAAGTGCCCAAAAAGGTTGAGTAACTATGGTGTAGAGCAGTTTTGTTGAGAGCGTGGCCCCTTTTGAGTGTCTTTATTTTTCTGTGGCCCCCATACCATTGTTTTGTCTTCCCATGAAAATTATAATTTCAAAAACCCACCTTTTTTTATAGCTCTTCTGAGATTTTCGAATCTAGAATGCCAAAAAATAGCTGCGCGACGTCCTCCATTATGCTCTTCCCTGTATCGTTTTATTAATACCCGTGGCCCCCCTAAGCTGTGTTGTGGCTCCCCAAAACAAAAATAAATCTCTGTGGCCCCCTTAGAACACGCTGTGGCCCCCTGGGGGGCCACATGGCCCACCGTTGAGAAACCCTGGTGTAGAGCAGTGTTTCTTAACCTTTTTGGTGCCATGGCCCCTTTTGAGTGCTTTTATTTTTCTGTGGCCCCCATACCATTATTTTGTTTTCCCATAAAAATTCGAATTTCAAAAACCAAGGAATTTTCCGGAATGCAGATTTCCCAAATTTACCAGAGTGGGACCTTTTTTTTAAGCTCTTCTTCAGAATCACTGAAATTTAGTATATACAAATAAACTTTTATATTTGAATGTTCTCTTTGTTTGTCCCTGACACTTGACAACCAACTTTTTGCAACTCCTATCATGCATTTGTTTGAGGTTGAGGAATTGTTTTTTAGCTCTCGCAGGGATTTTTCAAATTCCCAAAATGAAAAGATGCGTGACCTTTTTTTTTAGCTCTTCTAGGAGTTCCAATTTCAAAACTCAAGAATTTGCGGAATCGTCAAAATGCAGAAAAATTGGGACCTTTACTTTTTAGCTCTCGCGCAAAATTCTAAGATTTCCTTGATCCGGAAATCCCAGGATTGTGATAGTTTTTCGGGACCACTAAATTGGATGGGATCCAGGGATTGGACATCCAAATGACAGTGTCACATAGACTCTATGCTGCGCGTCATTTTGAGGACAATTTTATCCCTTTGATGAATACAGGGGTGAATTTATCCTTAGAGGTATCATTATTAATATAATACTATTTAAAATGCCAACACTTTAACGCTAAGAGTTAAAAAATAATCTGAAAATATCTTTAATATCCTCGATTTAAAAATGGAAGCTATTTGATCAGTTTTACTATGGTGATGTTTTCCATTCCAGAGTGAGAATAGTAAATGCAGCCACGATTGTCATGATGGTCAACCCTAATGTACAAGATGGTTTCTCACCATCACCCGTTGTGTATATGCAGCCAACGTTTTATGGCCGATTCCCACAACGTTATCGACAGGAAAAAAGAGTCTACCTTTTTACATTCATGGCCCGAGAAGTGCTGTATGGTACATATTTTGAACAATAAACTAGTGTGATTGAAAAAATAAGAACAAAAAATGATTATAATTTTAAAAGCGTGTGACTAGGTCAGTCACTTAATGTACGTTTATTCAATAAAAGCCACAATATATCAGAAAGCACTTACGTATGAAATTCAATTTAACAGATTTGGTCTTGCCATTCGCTGAGCAAGTTAAGTTTTTCCCGTGATACTTTCGATCGACTGATAGTTTTAAAAACATCAATTGAGCTTTATTTTGGTTAGCAGCATCTGAAATCAATTTAAGCACATGATTGATATTATTATAATGTTTATTTTTTATTCAAGTTGGAAAAAGATAATATTGTCAGCGTTGAGAATAGAAACTAAATGTTATTATCTTATCATAGGGTTGAATCAATGACGGCAAAATGACTAAAGCAAGTGTCGACCCCAAGCGTAACATATTACATCAGTACCAGGCATGGGCTCACGGGGTCTCACCTGAGCCCCTTGTTAAATCAAGGAAAACATAACTTTCAGATCTATACGTTATATAAATATACCTTTAATTAAAAATGTAGTGATGTACATTTTGTATTTCTGACGAATATATCTACGACAATTGAATTATAATGTTTGAAACATGTAATTTGAGCAGAAAGAATACAACCTATTTCTGTGAAAATCTTGGAACTCTTTTGTAGAACTTGCAATCTAGTGTAGATAAAAAAAAATTCAGCTATCTGTATATATTAATAGCCGATAATGTTCGTATGTTTGACGGCCTCGACCAATGATAACGGTTTATTTTGAACCGCATATTTTTGAAGTGTCGTTCTATCCAATGGGAGCGATGCTTATTTTTAACCGCGCGTAAATGTTCTGATATCGCCATGTTTGAAAATTCGATATTTCTTGGTGTAGAGCTGAAGTATTTATTGTATTACCATAGATCATAATATTCGAAAATTTAATTTGACTATTGCAAACTATGATTATAGAGCTATTGAAATGAATCGTTGGATCGTGTGAGTCGATGTGAGACCAAGATTCTTTGGAACTGATTTGATCAATTGAATCATAATAATGAATATTTCACTTTTCACGTCTGGCCTTGAAAATCTTTTTGAATTCTTTAATACATTAAGCATATTCTAATTATGGTATGGATATATCGTAGAATAATATTTTGCTTTTTTTCATACATTTGGATATAATGTGCAATTGATTTTTTATTGAAAATGTGCATTTGATTTTTGGATTTTCATATATTTTGACTATTTTCCTAGATAAAATATATTATATATATAATTTTACTTTTTCATAATGTATGAGAATATATTTTGACTAATTTTTATACATTTGGATAAAATTTGCGATCAATTTCGATTATCCTATATGTGATATGGTTTCTCAACATTTTTAGAGTAGACACCCCTGCCCTGTCTTGACGATTTTTGTCATCCTATATGTAACACTGTTTCTCAACATTTTAAGAGTTGACACCCCTCCTCCTGTCTTGATTGTTTTTGTCATCCTATATGTGACACGGTTTCTCAACATTTTAAAATTCGACACCCCCACTGCCATGATGGCAGTGGGCATGATGATTTTTGCCATTCTATACGTTACACGGTTTCTCAACATTTTAAGAGTCGACACCCCGCCCTGTCTTGATGATTTTTTTCCATCGTATATGTTACACGGTTTCTCAACATTATAAGAGTCGACACTCCGCCTCCTGTCTTGACGAATTTTTTATTCTATATGTGACACGGTTTTGTTTAATTTTTATGGATATAATGTTTTTCCACTGAGATTTAATGCATTAAAAGCTCTAACTGGAATATGCTTAGACGTCAATTCTCAGCGGTCCCTTATTTTAGAAAATGATACAGACACATCTTTAAAAGTTAAAAAATTAGTATATGGCACACATTTACTAAAAAAAAATAATACTACACTTTTGTTCCTCCCACAGCTTAGAAATTGGTGAATGTCGTCACTGTCATAGAATCTACTTCCTTCACTCTTAGGTACCAGCTTACCTTACTCTACAGCAAGGGTGGCCAACCCACGGCCCGTTGGGTGTCTACTTGTGGCCCGCGGAGCATATGCACACATTTTTTTCTTTCAGTGTACTTATAAAACCACCATATAACATTCTAACGTGCGTAGTTCGTATCATATCTCATATCTGGAAGTATCTCAGTACATTGATTCAACTATCATGACAAATTTTTGCTGCATTTGCAACGCCATTCTCTGTAGATGTGAATTTATTGCCAGGAATTTTACAAATGGAACATTGTGAAATGTGATGCACAGTTAAAGGAGAAATTTAATCAGGTTGGCTTGAAAGAGTTTTACAAAACATATTTGGACAAGGAGAAATATTCTGCATTTTACAAACATGCTCTATCGATGATCTCGCTATTTTTCGTCATCAACATTGATGCACTTAGTTCTGACAAACAAAATCAGACGTCTCACTAAAATTTATGATATTTTGTTTTTTTTTTTTTTGTATTGCCTAACTCTAATCTAATAAATATGTTTGATTCTCATTTTTGTTATATATTCTTAAAAAAACAATATATTTCTTGTTTGTTTTCAATAATAAAAGAAATTTAAGAAAAAAAAAAACGGCCCGGTAGGAAATCTCATTTCTAAAATTTGACCCGGCTGCTGAAAAGGTTGGCCTCCCATGCTTTACAGAATTAAAAATGTATTTCAGAAAAAAACTTTATTCCACGTCTCTTTTGCAAAATACTTAGTTGATGTCAGTGTGACACAAGTTGTCGCCCGCTGTGGTCTAGTTGGTTAGAGCTTGCTCTACCAATCAGATGGGTCTGGGTTCGATTCCCGGTAAGGTCAGTATCAAATTGGATTTTTTCAATTTTAATTTGAGTTTAGGGTGTTTGTGAAGATAATTCTCCTTGAGTTATTCTCATGTGACTTTCAAAAATTCTCATCGAGTATATTTCGAATGATCTTTCAACTTCAAAATATTTGAAGCATTGCGTAAGCTGTAATGTCAAATATTTTTTTTAATTAAAAAAAAAATGTTGAAAAATCACCTGTTGGAAATTCTTCTCCGTCAATAAGCCATAAATACATTTTCGGTTTGACGGGGCTTCTGTCATAACATTCAAGGTGTGCTTCTTGGCCTTCAACAAGCCCATCGTCATCGGGATAGCCGCGAATTTCTTCTCGATTGCTATCATAAATCATGAGTGTTTTTTTATTATCTGCAACGGCAAACACAATGAAAGGTTATAGTAATGTGCAATGTGTAATGTAATATAATGTGTAATATAATTTATAATGCAATGCTTTGTCCTTGGCCATGGCGTAGCAAGTTTGGAGGGTGGGGGGGTGTTGGCGGAGCAGGTGGACCACTTTTGGCACCACTGGAACTGTTTTGGGGTGGTATTTTCAAAAATTAAAGTAAATTTTGAACGTAATTTGAATAGAGAAAATTTGAAAAATGACGACGAATTTTCCTAATTCGCATGAATTTTCGCTTTTTTAGATTGATTTCCCAATTTCGCATGTATTTTATGTAAATGATTTAATATAAATGGACGGTGAACATTTTTATAAATATTATGTGCATTTGTGGGCATAATATATTATTTATTTAAAGATTCATAATAGTCTTACTGCATGGTATCATACTCAATCATCGATTTGTGATGATTGATCCAATGATCAATATTCCGAAATTACATTTTTTATGAAAAAGGTAAACCTATCTTGTAAAAATAATTTAGGATCACATAATAGCGGGTGTGCTTCTTACCAATATCATTGGCAGATATTCCAGTAAGCCAGATGGTCATTAGAAGTAAAACAAGCAACCTGGAAAACATCTCTCCAGATTTTTGAAAGATGGTAAGCAGTGCAGAAGTGTCTTTAAAAAAATGAAGCCACCGCAGTCATTCTTGAAGATCTGCAAAAAGATGTCATATAGAGCCAAATGCAGATAATATCCAATGGACTATGGATTAAAATTTTCTAAATATGTTTTTATGGAAATTTTGTGGTAATCGTACGTATTCAGATTTTCTAAAGAATTACAATTTCGTCAAATTTGTCAAAGAAATATTTTGAAAAAATACATTCGAGAGGGAACACATCAATTACAGTACAATTACAAACTCCTGAATATTCCAATGTTGATTATCCGGTTTTCAGATCGTTCTTGTAGGGGTGTAAAAGGGTGACTCAACATTGAATCTTTCCAAAGAATATATTATGAAGTTGGTACCCAAACTGTTAGCTCAATCCTGTAGAAAAATAAAGCTAGTAAGACTTTTTGGATCTTGAATCTAAAGTATACAAGCTATAGAAAGAGATTTTTGGAAATCAACGAGTGTTAAATTAACAACGCGACACTTCTGCTAAGAGCTACTATATGATATTTCAGTATCCATTGATTGGTCGACGTACTCCAATAAAGTGTTCAAAGAGAGAATTCAGATTTTAGCTTTGCTTTTAAAGATTTATGGCATACTTAAGCAATTTATATATTTTTGAAGATACATAAATTAGTAATTCGGATTATAAGTGCGACCCTTTTACACCATTATTCCGGATAAGTTTACTGTACTACGCCTCATCGGGACTTCATTTCACCTTTTTAAGAAGGGGGAAAAAGTCGTCAGCTTGGATGTTTTTATTTCGTCTATATGTGCAAGATAGTGCAGAGAGAGATAAGCTTATGTTTCTACAAATTTAGGACCCATCCTTAAATGGCGTCCCTACTTCGTAATACTTAAGTCTTAACCAGTGCTGCAGCTAGGAGATGGGGGTAATGGGAATTAATAAAGAAGAATGTGTAAAAAATCAATGCAAGCTATATTCCCTTCATGATTTTTTCTTCTGTCTTATTTGTGCTTTGTGACTCGCTGAAAAAATACACTAATACAATTATAAATATTTTTTATACATTCCTACTAATAGTAATTGAAATATATTTTTGTAATAATAACTTAAACTTAATAATACAAACCATTAAACAATTGTTTGTTTGACTTAACACTTTCTTGACAATTAAGGAACACATTAAGAATTAGTTAGAGGGGGCGTGATGTTATGGTAAAATAAAGCTTAAATCCGGTTCTGATGATTCAGCTATCTTACACAAATTCCAGATAAGATAATAAAAGCAGTGTATCAGTATGAAAAAAAATGTATTGGTTGGGAAATGTTATCGTATCTGAAAAGACCTCAATTTGTAAATATGATAAAATTTTATAATAGAAACAGAAATGAAAATATCCCGAATTAAAAAATTGATTGAATTATTGTCACTCGGGTCAGACGATCAGTAAATGTGCAGTAAGAAGTGAAAAGATGAAATGGCAGATGTCTTGGAAAAAATATTGCTTATAAATCATTCTATCTACATACTTAATATAATAAATATTTTTTTATTTGACAATAAATTACATAACAAAGTGATCTTTGCTAGAAAATTTAAAAGTTACCCACAATGTCAAATGATTTGTCAAAAAACAAAGGTTCGTTTCGAGAAGAAATGCTTCTAAGTAAATGAAACAAAAAATAAGTAAAAAGACCACATATGAATATGAAGAAGGTCGCAGGTTCTCCACATTTGCACTATAAAGCGTGGTGAGTAAAATGCGGATATCCCGATCAAATTTGAGAAGGTTTATGATTTATGATTGGCTGTTATGGTTTTGTCAAATTTGTATACAATAAGTTGTGGTAAATAATGAATACCTAATCGACACCGCCCTGACAAAAGTTGGTAAGAAACATAATTGAAAACAATGAGTTAAGTGCAGATTGACATTCTTGGAAATCAACTCTTCGTCTGGTACAACTCAGTGAGTAGATTTATTATACCAATATGACAATTTCTATGATCAGTAATTATTAATTATGCACATTTAAAGACAAGAAATTGTACCTGGCGATACATTTATTTGTGTCAGATCGGCACACGACCGTCTATATTTTGATTTAATAATAATCTATATAAGATAAAATATATCAAAGTTAGAGGCTACTAAAATCCCAATGTTTCATTTACTTTTAGAACTATTTATTTATTACTTACAAACTTTTTACAGTGCGGTAACTAAAATTTATGAGTTTTCCTTTTATCTCTTAGGAAAAAGAACTTTTCTTAATTTATTGGGAAAGTAATGTTTGATATGATAACGCCGAGCTCCTAATACATTATGTTTGTTTAAATATGTACAGTAATGAGTATGTCGGTATAATATAAATTCATAAAATACCTTCGATATAATTCGACTACTTACAGTAGGTAATTCACTTTAAACAAAAAAAACGTTTTGGTTTAACAAATACAATTTCAAGCCCCGTGTGCTTTCAAAAGAATATTATTATTTGGAATTAAATGTTAGTGTATGATAATCATTAACTATTGACTCACTTTGGTTCAGATTACCTATCAGTCTTATCACTAATTCCATACAAAAGTCGCACCTTGTTTTTAAAAAAAATGTAAGATGGTAATTTTATGAAAAGTTCTTAATCATAAGAAATGAGAAGTATGTATTAGGGGGACCAGAATGAAATCGCACATGTTATGACCTGCCGTTCAAGTACAGTTCATGTCCAGACATGGTGAAGTAAGCACTTCCGTGAGTTTTTGTTTAGTGTAGATCTATTGTTTAACCCCTTCCCGGGGACGCCCAAGTATACTCGGGTATTGAAAGTCGTCAAAAACGGACACTACGAGATAATTCGGGCAAACTTCATACGTAAAAAAACAATTAATTCTTTTATTAAATATGAATGTTTTATAAATGGTACACATGTGTTTGGTGTTCGAGCATAATATTCTTCGCTCTTAAAAGGCGGCTCGTGAATAATATATCATATATCCTGTAAATAAAAATTATCAGAATATTTGCTGTTTTTATTTGAAGCCACTCCAATTTTTTTGTGGATATTACGTTTTTATGGCTCACCACTGCTTGGTGGCCATAATTAACCATAAAAATGTCAAACCTATTCATACGCACTTGGTTTGAAAATCAACGTAGTCATAAATAGCCATGAAAATGTTAAATGTACTCATCGGCATCTTTTTACTTGGAATCGAACCCTCTGGAGTTCCCTTTGAAAAACATAATTATATACATTTGTGTACACATTTGAAAATGCAAAATACACGCACAAATTTGTGATAACATATTTTTTATCTGTTAGTCCAGCCCTTGCTTGGACTAGATCAAATTCGTAATTTTCGGTCTTTCGGTTGTTATTTCGGTCGTTTTTTATTCCCTATAAAATGGATTCCGATTGGTCAGATTATTCTGATAGTGAAGATTCAGGGTCTATTTCAAGTTCATCTTCATTGAATTCTTCCGAAGCTTCCAGCGTTACACCAGTGGTTCAAGATTCGTGGATCGAAATGCCAAGTGATATATTATTATTTATTGGAGTTTACTGCAGAAACTGGCATTCATCATGAATTTGATCCTAATGGATCAATTTTACAGTACTTGGAATATTATTTTGATGATGAATTACAAAGATAATTTGTGTTTCCTATTTCTATTATATTGTTCTACAAAAAATAAAAAAAATAAAGATAATATATATAATTTTATAATTATTTAATTTAATTGTTTTTTTTCATTATTTTCAGGTTTTACATACAATTACCAGGAGTTATCAAAATATATTCGAATAAATTATTTCAAAAATGTACAATATTTGAATATAAAAATGTATATAAAATATATTTTTTTCTATCAAATCCATTGATTTTTATTGATTTTCATTGATTTCTTCCCAAACAAAGAAAAAAAAAAGATAAAAACTATGTGATCCTTTTTGGAACATTTGTTTAAATCAATTGGACCGGCAAGTGGTTAATATATTTACGAGTAAAAAAATCTTTATTATTGTTAAGGGTAAAATGATCAAGTCAGAAATTGACGAAAAACACATCAGGCACTGCCTGATACTTTTTTCCGACCAGGGCTTGAATGCCAGCAACTCAACTAATGCAATTAAAGAAATTTATGGTGAAGTGCTAACAGTACGTAGATGTCAATTTTGGTTTCAGAGATTCTTTGGTCGAGTCAGATCCTTGATTAACTACGCAGCTACATTTAAAACTCATTGGCAAAACATTTCAGTTTGCTTAACAGATAGGGTGTAATTTTGCACCATAATAATGCACACCCAAAAAGCAAGAATGACCCAAGAAAAATTCGGGAGTTAAACTGGGAGGTTCCGCCACACTCTCTGTATTCCCCAGACCTTGCTCCTTCTAATTATTTTTTATTCAGATCTGGAGCACACTCTAAGTGGAAAACATTTTTGTAACATAACAGATGTCAAAAACCACCTAAATGAGTATTTTGAATCCAAGTATTTCTATCAACCACTCGTGCTGTGTTGAAGACCCTTAGAAAACTAAAAGTATTATGATATAAATGTAAGAAAATATATCTAATCAGAAATGCTGACGTCTGCATTACATAACAATCAAATAAAAAGTTGATTTGATGAACAACACATAACAACCACGCCAATTGATGATATTATTATATTTCTGCAGAAATTCTGAATCCTTTTTTTAAGCAAAAGACTTTTTTACGTTCTCATTAAAAATGTGTTTCGTAGCCTGGGTGGCGTTTCAATAGCTTGTCACCAGTGGCGGATCACCCTATAAGCGAAAAATGCGTGCGGTGCGCTTGGGGCCTCCAAGCCTAAAGGGCCTCAAAAATTACTCATATTTTATAACCCATATACTTTTTCTTTAGATTTTTATATATTTTAATTATTTTACATGGATTTTTCTGTTATCCGAAAATAAGGGCCACCAAATATCATTGCGCCTGGGACTCTTGTCCGCTTAATCCGCCACTGGTTCACTGTCAATACTTGGTGGAAAGATTTTATATTAAAAAAATACAACACTGTATTGGAATAATTCCACGTATATTAAATATGATCAGGGCCGGTTTCACTTACTAAGAGCATTTGAAAAAATTATTAAGTTGAAAATGTCCATGATGAGCGATTTGGTCTTCATCATATTTAATAAATGTGGAGTGAGTTCAAAAAAAGTGTCTTATTTTGTTATATATAACGATAGTATAAATACTAGCTATTCCTTATTCATTAGTATTACTGGCCATCGCATATTAAGTGTTCAAAAGTTTTTAAATAAAATCTCTTCCCCTTGTTTTTGAAATTTATTTATTCTCATTTTACTATATTATCATTCTGTTGAAGTACAATTTAATTTAGTTATTACTTGTGTGACCGATAATAAATGGAAAGTTGAACCGATTTTTTAGCATGGCATTGAAAACAATAAATATATTCATGTGTAAAATATTTTATATCATCTGTAGAAGGGCAAAATGATGTAAACAATGCTAATTGCTAATGTAACTAAATGACAAGAGGTTAGCTGCGCGGGCCAATCAAATATTAATTGAATAGCTGTCTTGGAGTGCGCGCCAACCCGAATGAGTGCGCGGGGGCTTTAAAACTGCTGTGCAGCCACGCGCGCGAACAGCTTAGAAGGAACTTTGGACGTAACCAACAGTTTTTTCAAAATAACTTTTATTCTCTAATCACGATGTATACAACAAAAACCATTTCTGGAAAAAGATGTAAGCTGAAAATGCCGAATAAGAATCTAAATTTCACTTTTAAGTTTGAAAAAGGGCATGTGAAAATTAAGACCAAAAAAAAGGACTTGTATAAATGGTTTTCTTGAACAACTTATTTAATTAATATTTGATTGAGTTAATTAATTAAACACCGGTTTATAAGTCTTTGTGTACTTCAAGACAGTGTATATTTAATATTTTGCCTTTGGCTCAAAATTATCAAAATCGTGTTTGAATAATATTTAGCATGCATGCTTGCTTATTTTACCAAAGCATATGCTTAGGACTAAAAAGTTTTCCACTAACCAGTTTTCCTCAATTAATCAGAGCATAACGTCTGTTTCTATTATTAACTCAATTTCGTAAGACTATAGTCGTAAGAATATATCTATTTCGTAAGAATAAAGCTTTTTTTTCATTTAACAGTTAAAAAAATCTTAAAGATGGTTTGAGGTATCGGGCTTAATTAAGGACTTATTCAGTCCTGGGGCTAGGATATATCTAGCGGTTAGCTAGTCGCTCTCTCAACGCCCAGCTTTTGAGATCAAATAGGCGGGAGAGAATATTCGATATCATATACATCAATGCCTTCAAACAGAAATCTATAAATTGATAGTAAAATCAATTTAAATATTCTGTCAGTACTGGGATTCCTGCCAATCAGTACGACGTTGACCAATCGATCATAATTAATGCATCATGGACAGATTCATTTCTACGTAAGTTTTCTGTGTTTTCCCACACAAAGCCTACAGTGGGACACTGAGCTGGAATACATGCGAGAGAGGGATATAAAGTCTTAGTTTATACATTCCCTAGCGCTTCATTTAGTCAATAAATTAAATGTTTGCATTCGTGGACTCCTCATCCTCGAATCGTTTCATTTGGATAATAGAGGTAGAAAAAAAACACTTACAAAACGTTTATTCAAAAAGTTTATTCAAATGGGAAGAATATATCGATCATCATACTCCTAGCAAAGACATTTAAAAGTGTAGAAGGTAAATTTGATAGAACTTTCTTATATCCGTCCACTTGATTAAAAAATGTTTATCTTGCCATTGCCATATTAAGCATCCACATTCATTGTGAGTTTTACTTCTGCGCGCATGTCAAAGATGATTCATTAATGTTGTTCAATGCTTCTTCTTTGTTCTGATTGAAGTAATGAACTCATTGATGGAATGATGAGCTCCCTGAAATGAAGAATAAGAAACATTTTGAAATAGTATCAAATTAATGAAAATAACACTTAGCGCTATTTATTTGAAGACATTACAGCAGTGGTTCGCAACCTATTACTGTAATACTAATACTACTAATTAACGTTGTAGTGGGTAATTGAGTTACCGACTACAAGATTTTGAGTTAGTCAGCTACATATTTGCCGAATATTAAAAAACTTTCAAAAAAAATTAAAAACTAAGGAAACCACAAATAAAATAAAATAATTTTTTAAATATATTTGTAAATACCTTCATATGCAAACATCTTATGATGTAAATTATTATTTGAAAAATAATTGAAAAATGTTCTTAGCATTTACCCACTAACTTGGCCCTCTCTTGATCACTGGATCTCACAATTCATCACCGAACACGGTGCGCTTAATGCCAAGTTACATAAATTTAAAATCAAACTAAACTCTCACTGTCCTTGTGGTGACAGTAATCAAGATTCAGAGAAAATTCTCTGGGGTTGTCTGATTATGTCCAAAGAAATAGGTTTATTGTTCTCATCATATAGAAATAACCATGACGCTCCTATCGGACATCCAGATCTAGTTTCGTCACTTCGAAAAATTCGCTACTTCTTTTGGAGAAATATTTTATCTTCCCTGCCCCCCACCATTTAATCCCTTATCAAATATGTTATCAAGTGTTGTGTCATTACAGCCATTATTACCTAATGACTTTGTTAATTATGGTTATTTCAATTTTATTTAATTTAACTTTGTTAATATTTTAATCTTTTTATTTGTTGATGCTTATCAATGTGCTATAAAAAATGTAACTTAAGTGTATCATTGAGGAGATTTTATCTTTGGTGTGATAAAAAAAGAAATAAAGTTTATCGAATAAAAAAAAAAAATACTCATACATTAGTTCTGCAGAGCTGTAGCTTTTACAGAATAAAATGATTTGTTATCAACGTTCTTAAATGTTTACACATACAATTAGACAACTTATGTAGTAAATAATAATACATACAGTAATAGTTAGTATGTCTCAGGTATATGAATGATATTTTTTGATGTATGCTGATTATTTTCACATTTATTACTGCAGGCCTTAGTTATTACATTTATGTATTGTAAGCAGTGGTGTAGTTGTAAATAAATAGGTACCAGGTCGGTCATTGATTTCTTCCTTACTTTTTTTTTGTTTTTTTTATATCCGTCCGAAGTTAAAAATCACAAGTTTTAACAATTAAATAAGTAAAGAAAACGCGCAATTAAAAATTTTCTAGAAAGAGGGGTGGTATTTTTTCACGTTAAATGTGTACATTTATTTTTTTATTTTTGTAAAATTCGTCAAGTAGATCAATTTTGATACAATGCTTTTAAATTTTATGAACTGTATTTTCAATATATGTATGTACTTGAAAATTAAGTTACAAGTCAAAAAAGTGGCAGGGTGGCGCCCTGGCTCATTTTCAGTTGCCAGGTCGCCTACCTGGCCCCACTACTCCACTGATTGTAAGACTGGTATTACATTTATGTATTGTAAGCTATTTTAACATCAGCTTGACTTACTTTTTTTTGGCTGCCATCCATAAAGCGATTGCAGTTATCCAATTTGTGTCAATCAAACGAATATTTATCACAGCATCCATTTGACGAAGTTGAAAGATTGAAAAAAAAAAAAATTATAAAAATAATTAGTCAGTTTTGTTGTATTGCTTGATAAAATAAAGTGCAATAACGATAGCTTAACCTACATCTGTGAAAATTCAATGAATTATTTTATGTTAATTAATATATTAGTATTATTGAAAACAGATACTAAAATTTATAGTCTGGAAGATTAGCGAAAACAGCTGGATTGAGTAAGGCCACTGGTGGCTGCTACATACGAACGGCGTGAATACCGTAAGGCCACTGAAGACCAGGAATGTAACTTGAAAATATTAAACTATATATATCATTTTATAAGTAAACTTTTAATATTCATAAATTCAGTCCTATTTTTTAAAACTATTCAAAAATTATTAAAAACATGCAGTAGGTGTGTGAGTGAATGTTTTTTAGCTTAAAACATCGCGGTACTGAAAAGGTTAAGCAAGACATAATGTGCTCAGAAACCATATAGGAAGATTGTAATGTAAGCCCCTGAGAGGCGAAGTGAGCCAAGTAGATTTCGGAGCAACGGGCTTACAGCTAGCAAGGATGAAAGATACTTACCGTTTTCATTTATATGTTTCTTAAGTTTTCGGAATCCAAAAAAGAAAACGATTATAATGACTATGACTTCAATAAAAATTGTGGTCATAATGATTTGTAACGTCCACCATTTTTCTCCTGTAAAATATTATTTTCAATAATTAGTCGAGATAATGCTTTAAGAAAACACGTACCATACAAAAAAGACATTAGAAATAAGGGCAACCGCTTTTCCTTTCCCAAAAATGTGTTGTATTGTTTCTTCTTCTCGTATTATTTTTCTAACCCAATAAAATTTGAAATATAATATATTTTTTTCAGAATGTGTGAAATAAACACTGGCTTAATACTTGGCGACAATTAGGTAAGAAAGAATACTGCATTGTATTACAGTAGAACCTTGGTTATCCGGACTTATTGGGGTTGAAGGTAGTCCGGATAAGGAAAAATATGGATAATCGAAAAAAAATCATAATTGACAGAGATAGACATGCAACATACATTCAGTATGAATAATTTTTATTTGTCTAGATTTACATAAAGCTTCAGTATGAATTTATGGTTTATTAAGAAATTCAATTGTTTATATTTGCCTAAAGCAGCTGTTCTTGTATGTCTTTCATGTTCCTTTTGAAGCTGTCAAATCGTGAAGACTTTTAAGACATATAAGTTGTCCTGAGATACCCTATGTCATAGGTATCCAACCGGTAGATCGCAATCGACACATGGAGGTGCCGCGTGGCGGCCATATGCTCGACATAGGGAGCAAACATGGCCAAAGAAGAAAAAGAAGAAGATCACAATCGACCAGTCGATCCCAAAGAAAAATTTGGTCAATCTCGGAAGCTTCCGTAAATTTCGTAAAAACATATAATTCAAATATAAAATATACAAAAATACTAAAATTGAATTATTTTGTAAGCCTATCTAATGATATGTATTTCGCATTCAAAATATACATTTCTAAGTTTGAGGAAGGGAGAAAACCACCCTAAATAAAATTTCTTAAAAGAATCATGTTAAAAGTCGATTGCGAGAAAACTTATGATTGAAAAGTCGATCCCAGGGCAAAAAAGGTTGGACACCCTTGCCCTATGTCAAACATATAATGAGTTGATTACGCTCTATTTCCAAAAGCTTGTGTATAATTTTGTGATCAATGTGAATATATTGCATTATAAAACTGTGTATTCGTTAAAAAAATATCCAGATTTATTTAAAAAAAGAATTGGCACAAGTCAAAAGGTGGCATCAGAGCAGCCAAGAGGCCGCAGGTTCCTCACCATTGAACTAGGGCCTCCAATCGGTGATCCCAAAATCCCGGGATTGTGATAATACTAATCCCAGGATTACGGGATTGAGAAGTGCGAAATTCTTGAAAAATTCTTGAAAATAAGCAACTAGAGAAAATTTTAGAATTTCGCACGATAGCAAAAAAAGGTGTCGCGTATTTTTATTTAGCGAATTCCATAAATTCCTGGGTTATATTGCCTGGGAAGAGCTAAAAAATAAATTGTTAAATTTTCTAAATTCCGTAAATTCTTAGGATTTTGTAATTGGAAATCCTAGAATAGCAAGAAAGAAAAGCTCTCACGTCTTTTCATTTTGGGAATTTGCTATAAATTCTTTGGTTTTTGAAATCGGATAGCGAGTATAAAATTTCACATTTTTTCATTTGACGAAATCTGTAAATTCCCAGAATTTCATAATCGCAGAGCAAAAATTTCTCAATACCAAACTCAGAATTTCTACACGATTTTATGTGGAATGTTCAATACCGAAATCCTGGAATTGAAAATTGTCAATCATGAAGTCCCAAGATTACAAGAAGGGTCTGGGATTGGATGCCTTAGTAGCAACAGCCTTTTAAATTTATTTTCTTGTAGAGGCTGATAACTGATTCTTTATTATTTTCGTCTACCAGCAATAATCGTCGTAGCTTTTGTTTTCTATGTAAGCATTTGAATTTTTCTATTACACCCTGATCAGTGGCGGATTACCCAATAAGCAAATGAGACCCCGAATCTTAGGGGCCTCAAAAATAGCTTATATAATACAACCCATATATTTTTTGTTCAGATTTATATAAATTTTACCGCAAACATTTCATCGATCTGATTTGAGCAATTTATAGATGGGTTTTCACCCATCTCTGATGCATTGTCTAGTAATAATAATGTTTTTCCTCTTTTATCTATGGATTTTGAATATGTTTTTACTTCTGGAATGAAACCATCGTTTGAAAATTTCAATTTCTATTCATCCAGTTTTTTTTCTGATGGTTGTATTGAACTGGAAGACTTCTGATGTTTTTAAAGCAATTCTTTGATTTCCAAAAACGTAAAATAAGAAACAAAATGTTATGCATTCTATAACAACAGTGGAAGCAATTCGCCACGTGAAAATCTTCGTAAAATTTTTGTTTACATATTTTGAACAATCCGGATAATCAAAAATCTGGATAATCGAGGTTCTACTGTATATAGCGGCTTAGTATGGGGTACATAAATGTCATACGTAGTATATATCGCTCTCAGCCGAGACCTTCCTATTTCAGTTTTCACATCATCAAACCGTAAGACTATTCGATAGAGTCCCATTTTTTAAAATACAGTAATTTTAAGTAAGAATTCAAATTTTTAGATGATTTTAGATCTTTCGAAAAGGTATTGCATGTCTGACATATAAGGCATATTACACAACACTGAAAACCCGTCCTTATATGTATTTTTGTTCAGTAATAAGATAAAATTGCTTTAATGAAAATGGGAAGGTTATTTGTCTATTAAAAAAAATAGATACATTTGATTAAGTAATAGGATATTATTATTTGCTTAAAAAAATAAATAATATAAATAATAAGAATCAGAAGCATTAATTGATTCAGCTCACGGTTTTGTTTCAATTGACATGATGATTTTCCTATCTTATTTGCAACTGTGCATATTATATTTCTGTTATGTCCGGCTGTCGGGATGTCCTTTAAAAATAACGTGCTCTGCATGCTGTAGCTGTCATAGCTTTTCTCATAGCTGTTAGTAATAGCACTTGCGTTAATGCCGTCAATTTTCCACTTAAAGGTAATCTATTAATGGATAACATACCCGATTAGTAATTGCAACTCAAGTTAATGTCAAACATTATAATTAATGTGTAAAATTTAGATAAAGATATTTACGTTTTTTGGATTGCCATTAGCTAAGCAAGTTACTGTCTTACCGTGTTGATTAAATGCAAAAATAATATTGCACATGGGTTTATCTGAAACAAACATTTTATTTAAATAACTGAATAAAAAATTAATGAAAATTTTAAAAAGTTTTCCTTGATTAGTCTCTTCTTCTTTTAGCTTGACCGGATGAATGATGAATTACTTTATAATGAATAATGGATGCTAACGATAAAGACTTGGTTCCACAAATCGGACACGCCAACTCGGGTGCCGGGAATGAGAAATTTATTTCTTCAAATAAATTTGCAAAGTCATATGGAAAGAAAGTAGATCTCAGTTCACACAAACTCAACGTTTTCTCATATACCGTAAGGAATAATATTTAAAATTTTAATTTAAATGAAGAAAACGAAAATTCTCATGCATTTGATTCAAACTAGGAGTCTTCCGATCGCTTAGCTGATATCTTACCACTAGAGCTGTAATGGTGAAGTTTACCAAGATTACGCAGACAATTATTCTAATGCAATCATTAAAAGCTTTGTTCTTTTTGGGTAGCTATATTTCATTCCAACATTTTTTTACTAATTTATAATAATTCTTTTCAATTTATTGTATGAACTGGTAGATACTTACATCTGACATCAATGACAATAATTTTGTCATTCAAGAATCCATGCTTATTGGAAGCTCGACAGAAAAATTCACTGCTTTCTGACATTTCAAAACCTCGCTTGAACATCAGTAAATTTCCTTTTGGATCGAAAATTGAATTTTGACTTACTTTGACGTACGAATTATGTACTAATGAGTTCCTGTAGTACCACGTAAAGTCTGGTGCCGGTTCAGCACTGCAATAAATAATAATAAAAAGTTAACAATGGAACGGAATTTTATACCATGGTCTAACCCAGCTATTCTCAAACTGGGGTCTGAGGTTCCCTAGGGGACCATGAAAATTATCATAAAGTTATGAAAAATTAAAATTAAAAATTATAAAAATAAACTTTGCCCCATTTCCACAGCTGAACACATACAACAGGTCACTCAATAAGTTCGTAGAATAAAACAAAAACAAAAATTCGACTTTATTCATCAACATAATCTCCTTCAAGAGTGATTCCAACGTCTTTTTAAAATTTCGATGGCTTTTTTGTAGAACGATCGTTGGCTCAAAATAGGTTACCGGCTGACATTTTTTGGGCTGACACCAGTTGATGTCCACTCAGCTGACTGCTGATTTGACTTTGGAGTGTAGTGATGGATCCATGCTTCATCCATTGTCACATACCCCATGAAAAAAATCCTTTTTATTGCGCTGAAACACCTCCAAACAGCATTCTGAATTGTTGACATGTTGATGTTTTTAATCGACTGTAAGCGAACACAGTACCCACTTCGAGTAGAGCTTTCTCATGGTTGATGCAATATAGTGAATACACTGCCTTCTGATATCTATAAGGTGTCAGCTATCTCAATTTACGATCAGTCAAAACTATTTTAAGGGCTTTTTTAATGTTTTCTGGAACAACTGCCGAATTTGGGTTAAGCGTTATTGATCATCGGTGTTATTGATCATCGGCCATGGTAAAATTAACAAACTACTTCTCTACCATTTGCCTCAATTGAACAGAGTCCGAATAACACTTTTCAAGCCATTGCATTGCTTGAACAGTATATTTTTCCATTAAAAAGCAATGCTTTTTCAACACACAAAATTCAGACTTTTCCATTGTTTTAAAAAATGCAAAAGTAGCGTCACTAAAATCACTGTAATTTGTGAACTAAACGTCAGATTGTTATGAAATTTTGACACATATTATTTGAAGGTAGGTTCTTCCTAAAAAATATATTAATTTGTCAATAGTGACGCCATCTATATGTAATTCTACGAACTTATTGAGTGATAGATTATTGATGAAAATGAGTTTGACATCGATGACAATATCTTTGAGGTGATGAAACAAAGATTATTCTTTTTCTAAAGAAATTTCTTACTATTTTATCGACCTACAATGATTTAAAAAACACTATTAAATTATAAATAAACCTTAGGGCAATTCAATTCTAAAACAGTTTATTGTAAATGATGAGGGTGCAAAACATGTTTTCTGTGAAAAGTGTTATTTGAATTATAATGGTACAGTTCTATCCTGATGTTTCAAAAATGCCTCTAAGAGTGCTGATTCCATTCACAACCATCTATGAATGTGAGACAGCTCTTTTCATACTATTTATTCTCAAAACAAATTAGATGCGACAAATGAAATGAGAGTTGCACTGACTAAAGCAAAGTCAAACATAGAATAACTTCAGGCAAAGCAAAAGTATATTTTCCAAATAAATAATTGTTTGTCAAAAAATGATAGCAGCTTATATATTATATATGCAGTGCCACGCCGTGGGTGCCACTCTCCTGCAAAGTATTTGCCCCCAATTTTCATAAACTAATATATTTCTTAATGAAAGGGTCCGCTAGTCATTGAACCATTTTTAAGGAGACCGCCAGACAAGAAATTCTAAAAAATTTAAGAATCGTTTCTCTAAGCTAAATTCTAGGTAAAGTTCATAATTTAACAGAGTTTTATTTTAAATTTGCCGCTGCCATATTTTTTAAGGAGCCTTAAATTAAATTTTAAAAGGCTAATTTTATTTAGCTATTCAATTATGCTTTTTTTTAAAAAACTAATATGACGCTCTATTGGAGAAAAGTTTGAAGTGCCTTATCCACTCTGTACAGTAGAAGTTTAGTAGAATATTATAAAAAGTAATACAGCAATCACCCGAAACGTCTTATTTATAATTTGATAAATATTTTTTATTTCAGAAGAATTATTATGAATGTTTTATTTCACTTTAGATTATGTCTAACATTGTAAATTGTAAAATGAGCCACAGTTTCACCAATGCAAACCATTAAGAATCCAAATATGTTTTTATGAGCATTTCAAAATGGTAATGGAAGTATAATAAATAATTGTAATTTAAATTTGATTTATGGATTTCTGCTCGGAGGCTTTATGTTTGTGATTTCTGAAAATATTAGTCCTATTTTTCTTACCCAACTCTTTCCGAAAAGTTGAGGGCGAAAAACTGTGTAGTTACTTACATTAGATTGCATATCAGTGGATCAGGAATTCTCCGGTGTTTTATGAAAATGATTGATTTTTGGCGACGTGAAAAACTTTTTTCAGGAGGAACTGAAAATAAGCAAATCGTTGCATTATTAATATTAGATAAGAATCCTTTTGTGAATGCTTATTGATGATCATGCTTCTTAGAAAAAAATATTACTCACATTCAACTATCAACTTGGTTAAACTTTTAATGTGTTTTATTTTGTTTGGGGATCGTTCTGTAGTTTCACACCGGTATGTATTTTTTGTTTTTTTTTTGAATAATATA
>CM062823.1:9092552-9186586 GCA_031772345.1 Himalopsyche anomala | reverse complement strand
GGGGGGGGGGGGGGGGGGGGGGGGGGGGGGGGGGGGGGGGGGGGGGGGGGGGGGGGGGGGGGGGGGGGGGGGGGGGGGGGGGGGGGGGGGGGGGGGGGGGGGGGGGGGGGGGGGGGGGGGGGGGGGGGGGGGGGGGGGGGGGGGGGGGGGGGGGGGGGGGGGGGGGGGGGGGGGGGGGGGGGGGGGGGGGGGGGGGGGGGGGGGGGGGGGGGGGGGGGGGGGGGGGGGGGGGGGGGGGGGGGGGGGGGGGGGGGGGGGGGGGGGGGGGGGGGGGGGGGGGGGGGGGGGGGGGGGGGGGGGGGGGGGGTGGGGGGGGGGGGGGGGGGGGGGGGGGGGGGGGGGGGGGGGGGGGGGGGGGGGGGGGGGGGGGGGGGGGGGGGGGGGGGGGGGGGGGGGGGGGGGGGGGGGGGGGGGGGGGGGGGGGGGGGGGGGGGGGGGGGGGGGGGGGGGGGGGGGGGGGGGGGGGGGGGGGGGGGGGGGGGGGGGGGGGGGGGGGGGGGGGGGGGGGGGGGGGGGGGGGGGGGGGGGGGGGGGGGGGGGGGGGGGGGGGGGGGGGGGGGGGGGGGGGGGGGGGGGGGGGGGGGGGGGGGGGGGGGGGGGGGGGGGGGGGGGGGGGGGGGGGGGGGGGGGGGGGGGGGGGGGGGGGGGGGGGGGGGGGGGGGGGGGGGGGGGGGGGGGGGGGGGGGGGGGGGGGGGGGGGGGGTGGGGGGGGGGGGGGGGGGGGGGGGGGGGGGGGGGGGGGGGGGGGGGGGGGGGGGGGGGGGGGGGGGGGGGGGGGGGGGGGGGGGGGGGGGGGGGGGGGGGGGGGGGGGGGGGGGGGGGGGGGGGGGGGGGGGGGGGGGGGGGGGGGGGGGGGGGGGGGGGGGGGGGGGGGGGGGGGGGGGGGGGGGGGGGGGGGGGGGGGGGGGGGGGGGGGGGGGGGGGGGGGGGGGGGGGGGGGGGGGGGGGGGGGGGGGGTGGGGGGGGGGGGGGGGGGGGGGGGGGGGGGGGGGGGGGGGGGGGGGGGGGGGGGGGGGGGGGGGGGGGGGGGGGGGGGGGGGGGGGGGGGGGGGGGGGGGGGGGGGGGGGGGGGGGGGGGGGGGGGGGGGGGGGGGGGGGGGGGGGGGGGGGGGGGGGGGGGGGGGGGGGGGGGGGGGGGGGGGGGGGGGGGGGGGGGGGGGGGGGGGGGGGGGGGGGGGGGGGGGGGGGGGGGGGGGGGGGGGGGGGGGGGGGGGGGGGGGGGGGGGGGGGGGGGGGGGGGGGGGGGGGGGGGGGGGGGGGGGGGGGGGGGGGGGGGGGGGGGGGGGGGGGGGGGGGGGGGGGGGGGGGGGGGGGGGGGGGGGGGGGGGGGGGGGGGGGGGGGGGGGGGGGGGGGGGGGGGGGGGGGGGGGGGGGGGGGGGGGGGGGGGGGGGGGGGGGGGGGGGGGGGGGGGGGGGGGGGGGGGGGGGGGGGGGGGGGGGGGGGGGGGGGGGGGGGGGGGGGGGGGGGGGGGGGGGGGGGGTGGGGGGGGGGGGGGGGGGGGGGGGGGGGGGGGGGGGGGGGGGGGGGGGGGGGGGGGGGGGGGGGGGGGGGGGGGGGGGGGGGGGGGGGGGGGGGGGGGGGGGGGGGGGGGGGGGGGGGGGGGGGGGGGGGGGGGGGGGGGGGGGGGGGGGGGGGGGGGGGGGGGGGGGGGGGGGGGGGGGGGGGGGGGGGGGGGGGGGGGGGGGGGGGGGGGGGGGGGGGGGGGGGGGGGGGGGGGGGGGGGGGGGGGGGGGGGGGGGGGGGGGGGGGGGGGGGGGGGGGGGGGGGGGGGGGGGGGGGGGGGGGGGGGGGGGGGGGGGGGGGGGGGGGGGGGGGGGGGGGGGGGGGGGGGGGGGGGGGGGGGGGGGGGGGGGGGGGGGGGGGGGGGGGGGGGGGGGGGGGGGGGGGGGGGGGGGGGGGGGGGGGGGGGGGGGGGGGGGGGGGGGGGGGGGGGGGGGGGGGGGGGGGGGGGGGGGGGGGGGGGGGGGGGGGGGGGGGGGGGGGGGGGGGGGGGGGGGGGGGGGGGGGGGGGGGGGGGGGGGGGGGGGGGGGGGGGGGGGGGGGGGGGGGGGGGGGGGGGGGGGGGGGGGGGGGGGGGGGGGGGGGGGGGGGGGGGGGGGGGGGGGGGGGGGGGGGGGGGGGGGGGGGGGGGGGGGGGGGGGGGGGGGGGGGGGGGGGGGGGGGGGGGGGGGGGGGGGGGGGGGGGGGGGGGGGGGGGGGGGGGGGGGGGGGGGGGGGGGGGGGGGGGGGGGGGGGGGGGGGGGGGGGGGGGGGGGGGGGGGGGGGGGGGGGGGGGGGGGGGGGGGGGGGGGGGGGGGGGGGGGGGGGGGGGGGGGGGGGGGGGGGGGGGGGGGGGGGGGGGGGGGGGGGGGGGGGGGGGGGGGGGGGGGGGGGGGGTGGGGGGGGGGGGGGGGGGGGGGGGGGGGGGGGGGGGGGGGGGGGGGGGGGGGGGGGGGGGGGGGGGGGGGGGGGGGGGGGGGGGGGGGGGGGGGGGGGGGGGGGGGGGGGGGGGGGGGGGGGGGGGGGGGGGGGGGGGGGGGGGGGGGGGGGGGGGGGGGGGGGGGGGGGGGGGGGGGGGGGGGGGGGGGGGGGGGGGGGGGGGGGGGGGGGGGGGGGGGGGGGGGGGGGGGGGGGGGGGGGGGGGGGGGGGGGGGGGGGGGGGGGGGGGGGGGGGGGGGGGGGGGGGGGGGGGGGGGGGGGGGGGGGGGGGGGGGGGGGGGGGGGGGGGGGGGGGGGGGGGGGGGGGGGGGGGGGGGGGGGGGGGGGGGGGGGGGGGGGGGGGGGGGGGGGGGGGGGGGGGGGGGGGGGGGGGGGGGGGGGGGGGGGGGGGGGGGGGGGGGGGGGGGGGGGGGGGGGGGGGGGGGGGGGGGGGGGGGGGGGGGGGGGGGGGGGGGGGGGGGGGGGGGGGGGGGGGGGGGGGGGGGGGGGGGGGGGGGGGGGGGGGGGGGGGGGGGGGGGGGGGGGGGGGGGGGGGGGGGGGGGGGGGGGGGGGGGGGGGGGGGGGGGGGGGGGGGGGGGGGGGGGGGGGGGGGGGGGGGGGGGGGGGGGGGGGGGGGGGGGGGGGGGGGGGGGGGGGGGGGGGGGGGGGGGGGGGGGGGGGGGGGGGGGGGGGGGGGGGGGGGGGGGGGGGGGGGGGGGGGGGGGGGGGGGGGGGGGGGGGGGGGGGGGGGGGGGGGGGGGGGGGGGGGGGGGGGGGGGGGGGGGGGGGGGGGGGGGGGGGGGGGGGGGGGGGGGGGGGGGGGGGGGGGGGGGGGGGGGGGGGGGGGGGGGGGGGGGGGGGGGGGGGGGGGGGGGGGGGGGGGGGGGGGGGGGGGGGGGGGGGGGGGGGGGGGGGGGGGGGGGGGGGGGGGGGGGGGGGGGGGGGGGGGGGGGGGGGGGGGGGGGGGGGGGGGGGGGGGGGGGGGGGGGGGGGGGGGGGGGGGGGGGGGGGGGGGGGGGGGGGGGGGGGGGGGGGGGGGGGGGGGGGGGGGGGGGGGGGGGGGGGGGGGGGGGGGGGGGGGGGGGGGGGGGGGGGGGGGGGGGGGGGGGGGGGGGGGGGGGGGGGGGGGGGGGGGGGGGGGGGGGGGGGGGGGGGGGGGGGGGGGGGGGGGGGGGGGGGGGGGGGGGGGGGGGGGGGGGGGGGGGGGGGGGGGGGGGGGGGGGGGGGGGGGGGGGGGGGGGGGGGGGGGGGGGGGGGGGGGGGGGGGGGGGGGGGGGGGGGGGGGGGGGGGGGGGGGGGGGGGGGGGGGGGGGGGGGGGGGGGGGGGGGGGGGGGGGGGGGGGGGGGGGGGGGGGGGGGGGGGGGGGGGGGGGGGGGGGGGGGGGGGGGGGGGGGGGGGGGGGGGGGGGGGGGGGGGGGGGGGGGGGGGGGGGGGGGGGGGGGGGGGGGGGGGGGGGGGGGGGGGGGGGGGGGGGGGGGGGGGGGGGGGGGGGGGGGGGGGGGGGGGGGGGGGGGGGGGGGGGGGGGGGGGGGGGGGGGGGGGGGGGGGGGGGGGGGGGGGGGGGGGGGGGGGGGGGGGGGGGGGGGGGGGGGGGGGGGGGGGGGGGGGGGGGGGGGGGGGGGGGGGGGGGGGGGGGGGGGGGGGGGGGGGGGGGGGGGGGGGGGGGGGGGGGGGGGGGGGGGGGGGGGGGGGGGGGGGGGGGGGGGGGGGGGGGGGGGGGGGGGGGGGGGGGGGGGGGGGGGGGGGGGGGGGGGGGGGGGGGGGGGGGGGGGGGGGGGGGGGGGGGGGGGGGGGGGGGGGGGGGGGGGGGGGGGGGGGGGGGGGGGGGGGGGGGGGGGGGGGGGGGGGGGGGGGGGGGGGGGGGGGGGGGGGGGGGGGGGGGGGGGGGGGGGGGGGGGGGGGGGGGGGGGGGGGGGGGGGGGGGGGGGGGGGGGGGGGGGGGGGGGGGGGGGGGGGGGGGGGGGGGGGGGGGGGGGGGGGGGGGGGGGGGGGGGGGGGGGGGGGGGGGGGGGGGGGGGGGGGGGGGGGGGGGGGGGGGGGGGGGGGGGGGGGGGGGGGGGGGGGGGGGGGGGGGGGGGGGGGGGGGGGGGGGGGGGGGGGGGGGGGGGGGGGGGGGGGGGGGGGGGGGGGGGGGGGGGGGGGGGGGGGGGGGGGGGGGGGGGGGGGGGGGGGGGGGGGGGGGGGGGGGGGGGGGGGGGGGGGGGGGGGGGGGGGGGGGGGGGGGGGGGGGGGGGGGGGGGGGGGGGGGGGGGGGGGGGGGGGGGGGGGGGGGGGGGGGGGGGGGGGGGGGGGGGGGGGGGGGGGGGGGGGGGGGGGGGGGGGGGGGGGGGGGGGGGGGGGGGGGGGGGGGGGGGGGGGGGGGGGGGGGGGGGGGGGGGGGGGGGGGGGGGGGGGGGGGGGGGGGGGGGGGGGGGGGGGGGGGGGGGGGGGGGGGGGGGGGGGGGGGGGGGGGGGGGGGGGGGGGGGGGGGGGGGGGGGGGGGGGGGGGGGGGGGGGGGGGGGGGGGGGGGGGGGGGGGGGGGGGGGGGGGGGGGGGGGGGGGGGGGGGGGGGGGGGGGGGGGGGGGGGGGGGGGGGGGGGGGGGGGGGGGGGGGGGGGGGGGGGGGGGGGGGGGGGGGGGGGGGGGGGGGGGGGGGGGGGGGGGGGGGGGGGGGGGGGGGGGGGGGGGGGGGGGGGGGGGGGGGGGGGGGGGGGGGGGGGGGGGGGGGGGGGGGGGGGGGGGGGGGGGGGGGGGGGGGGGGGGGGGGGGGGGGGGGGGGGGGGGGGGGGGGGGGGGGGGGGGGGGGGGGGGGGGGGGGGGGGGGGGGGGGGGGGGGGGGGGGGGGGGGGGGGGGGGGGGGGGGGGGGGGGGGGGGGGGGGGGGGGGGGGGGGGGGGGGGGGGGGGGGGGGGGGGGGGGGGGGGGGGGGGGGGGGGGGGGGGGGGGGGGGGGGGGGGGGGGGGGGGGGGGGGGGGGGGGGGGGGGGGGGGGGGGGGGGGGGGGGGGGGGGGGGGGGGGGGGGGGGGGGGGGGGGGGGGGGGGGGGGGGGGGGGGGGGGGGGGGGGGGGGGGGGGGGGGGGGGGGGGGGGGGGGGGGGGGGGGGGGGGGGGGGGGGGGGGGGGGGGGGGGGGGGGGGGGGGGGGGGGGGGGGGGGGGGGGGGGGGGGGGGGGGGGGGGGGGGGGGGGGGGGGGGGGGGGGGGGGGGGGGGGGGGGGGGGGGGGGGGGGGGGGGGGGGGGGGGGGGGGGGGGGGGGGGGGGGGGGGGGGGGGGGGGGGGGGGGGGGGGGGGGGGGGGGGGGGGGGGGGGGGGGGGGGGGGGGGGGGGGGGGGGGGGGGGGGGGGGGGGGGGGGGGGGGGGGGGGGGGGGGGGGGGGGGGGGGGGGGGGGGGGGGGGGGGGGGGGGGGGGGGGGGGGGGGGGGGGGGGGGGGGGGGGGGGGGGGGGGGGGGGGGGGGGGGGGGGGGGGGGGGGGGGGGGGGGGGGGGTGGGGGGGGGGGGGGGGGGGGGGGGGGGGGGGGGGGGGGGGGGGGGGGGGGGGGGGGGGGGGGGGGGGGGGGGGGGGGGGGGGGGGGGGGGGGGGGGGGGGGGGGGGGGGGGGGGGGGGGGGGGGGGGGGGGGGGGGGGGGGGGGGGGGGGGGGGGGGGGGGGGGGGGGGGGGGGGGGGGGGGGGGGGGGGGGGGGGGGGGGGGGGGGGGGGGGGGGGGGGGGGGGGGGGGGGGGGGGGGGGGGGGGGGGGGGGGGGGGGGGGGGGGGGGGGGGGGGGGGGGGGGGGGGGGGGGGGGGGGGGGGGGGGGGGGGGGGGGGGGGGGGGGGGGGGGGGGGGGGGGGGGGGGGGGGGGGGGGGGGGGGGGGGGGGGGGGGGGGGGGGGGGGGGGGGGGGGGGGGGGGGGGGGGGGGGGGGGGGGGGGGGGGGGGGGGGGGGGGGGGGGGGGGGGGGGGGGGGGGGGGGGGGGGGGGGGGGGGGGGGGGGGGGGGGGGGGGGGGGGGGGGGGGGGGGGGGGGGGGGGGGGGGGGGGGGGGGGGGGGGGGGGGGGGGGGGGGGGGGGGGGGGGGGGGGGGGGGGGGGGGGGGGGGGGGGGGGGGGGGGTGGGGGGGGGGGGGGGGGGGGGGGGGGGGGGGGGGGGGGGGGGGGGGGGGGGGGGGGGGGGGGGGGGGGGGGGGGGGGGGGGGGGGGGGGGGGGGGGGGGGGGGGGGGGGGGGGGGGGGGGGGGGGGGGGGGGGGGGGGGGGGGGGGGGGGGGGGGGGGGGGGGGGGGGGGGGGGGGGGGGGGGGGGGGGGGGGGGGGGGGGGGGGGGGGGGGGGGGGGGGGGGGGGGGGGGGGGGGGGGGGGGGGGGGGGGGGGGGGGGGGGGGGGGGGGGGGGGGGGGGGGGGGGGGGGGGGGGGGGGGGGGGGGGGGGGGGGGGGGGGGGGGGGGGGGGGGGGGGGGGGGGGGGGGGGGGGGGGGGGGGGGGGGGGGGGGGGGGGGGGGGGGGGGGGGGGGGGGGGGGGGGGGGGGGGGGGGGGGGGGGGGGGGGGGGGGGGGGGGGGGGGGGGGGGGGGGGGGGGGGGGGGGGGGGGGGGGGGGGGGGGGGGGGGGGGGGGGGGGGGGGGGGGGGGGGTGGGGGGGGGGGGGGGGGGGGGGGGGGGGGGGGGGGGGGGGGGGGGGGGGGGGGGGGGGGGGGGGGGGGGGGGGGGGGGGGGGGGGGGGGGGGGGGGGGGGGGGGGGGGGGGGGGGGGGGGGGGGGGGGGGGGGGGGGGGGGGGGGGGGGGGGGGGGGGGGGGGGGGGGGGGGGGGGGGGGGGGGGGGGGGGGGGGGGGGGGGGGGGGGGGGGGGGGGGGGGGGGGGGGGGGGGGGGGGGGGGGGGGGGGGGGGGGGGGGGGGGGGGGGGGGGGGGGGGGGGGGGGGGGGGGGGGGGGGGGGGGGGGGGGGGGGGGGGGGGGGGGGGGGGGGGGGGGGGGGGGGGGGGGGGGGGGGGGGGGGGGGGGGGGGGGGGGGGGGGGGGGGGGGGGGGGGGGGGGGGGGGGGGGGGGGGGGGGGGGGGGGGGGGGGGGGGGGGGGGGGGGGGGGGGGGGGGGGGGGGGGGGGGGGGGGGGGGGGGGGGGGGGGGGGGGGGGGGGGGGGGGGGGGGGGGGGGGGGGGGGGGGGGGGGGGGGGGGGGGGGGGGGGGGGGGGGGGGGGGGGGGGGGGGGGGGGGGGGGGGGGGGGGGGGGGGGGGGGGGGGGGGGGGGGGGGGGGGGGGGGGGGGGGGGGGGGGGGGGGGGGGGGGGGGGGGGGGGGGGGGGGGGGGGGGGGGGGGGGGGGGGGGGGGGGGGGGGGGGGGGGGGGGGGGGGGGGGGGGGGGGGGGGGGGGGGGGGGGGGGGGGGGGGGGGGGGGGGGGGGGGGGGGGGGGGGGGGGGGGGGGGGGGGGGGGGGGGGGGGGGGGGGGGGGGGGGGGGGGGGGGGGGGGGGGGGGGGGGGGGGGGGGGGGGGGGGGGGGGGGGGGGGGGGGGGGGGGGGGGGGGGGGGGGGGGGGGGGGGGGGGGGGGGGGGGGGGGGGGGGGGGGGGGGGGGGGGGGGGGGGGGGGGGGGGGGGGGGGGGGGGGGGGGGGGGGGGGGGGGGGGGGGGGGGGGGGGGGGGGGGGGGGGGGGGGGGGGGGGGGGGGGGGGGGGGGGGGGGGGTGGGGGGGGGGGGGGGGGGGGGGGGGGGGGGGGGGGGGGGGGGGGGGGGGGGGGGGGGGGGGGGGGGGGGGGGGGGGGGGGGGGGGGGGGGGGGGGGGGGGGGGGGGGGGGGGGGGGGGGGGGGGGGGGGGGGGGGGGGGGGGGGGGGGGGGGGGGGGGGGGGGGGGGGGGGGGGGGGGGGGGGGGGGGGGGGGGGGGGGGGGGGGGGGGGGGGGGGGGGGGGGGGGGGGGGGGGGGGGGGGGGGGGGGGGGGGGGGGGGGGGGGGGGGGGGGGGGGGGGGGGGGGGGGGGGGGGGGGGGGGGGGGTGGGGGGGGGGGGGGGGGGGGGGGGGGGGGGGGGGGGGGGGGGGGGGGGGGGGGGGGGGGGGGGGGGGGGGGGGGGGGGGGGGGGGGGGGGGGGGGGGGGGGGGGGGGGGGGGGGGGGGGGGGGGGGGGGGGGGGGGGGGGGGGGGGGGGGGGGGGGGGGGGGGGGGGGGGGGGGGGGGGGGGGGGGGGGGGGGGGGGGGGGGGGGGGGGGGGGGGGGGGGGGGGGGGGGGGGGGGGGGGGGGGGGGGGGGGGGGGGGGGGGGGGGGGGGGGGGGGGGGGGGGGGGGGGGGGGGGGGGGGGGGGGGGGGGGGGGGGGGGGGGGGGGGGGGGGGGGGGGGGGGGGGGGGGGGGGGGGGGGGGGGGGGGGGGGGGGGGGGGGGGGGGGGGGGGGGGGGGGGGGGGGGGGGGGGGGGGGGGGGGGGGGGGGGGGGGGGGGGGGGGGGGGGGGGGGGGGGGGGTGGGGGGGGGGGGGGGGGGGGGGGGGGGGGGGGGGGGGGGGGGGGGGGGGGGGGGGGGGGGGGGGGGGGGGGGGGGGGGGGGGGGGGGGGGGGGGGGGGGGGGGGGGGGGGGGGGGGGGGGGGGGGGGGGGGGGGGGGGGGGGGGGGGGGGGGGGGGGGGGGGGGGGGGGGGGGGGGGGGGGGGGGGGGGGGGGGGGGGGGGGGGGGGGGGGGGGGGGGGGGGGGGGGGGGGGGGGGGGGGGGGGGGGGGGGGGGGGGGGGGGGGGGGGGGGGGGGGGGGGTGGGGGGGGGGGGGGGGGGGGGGGGGGGGGGGGGGGGGGGGGGGGGGGGGGGGGGGGGGGGGGGGGGGGGGGGGGGGGGGGGGGGGGGGGGGGGGGGGGGGGGGGGGGGGGGGGGGGGGGGGGGGGGGGGGGGGGGGGGGGGGGGGGGGGGGGGGGGGGGGGGGGGGGGGGGGGGGGGGGGGGGGGGGGGGGGGGGGGGGGGGGGGGGGTGGGGGGGGGGGGGGGGGGGGGGGGGGGGGGGGGGGGGGGGGGGGGGGGGGGGGGGGGGGGGGGGGGGGGGGGGGGGGGGGGGGGGGGGGGGGGGGGGGGGGGGGGGGGGGGGGGGGGGGGGGGGGGGGGGGGGGGGGGGGGGGGGGGGGGGGGGGGGGGGGGGGGGGGGGGGGGGGGGGGGGGGGGGGGGGGGGGGGGGGGGGGGGGGGGGGGGGGGGGGGGGGGGGGGGGGGGGGGGGGGGGGGGGGGGGGGGGGGGGGGGGGGGGGGGGGGGGGGGGGGGGGGGGGGGGGGGGGGGGGGGGGGGGGGGGGGGGGGG
This sequence comes from Himalopsyche anomala, assembly GCA_031772345.1. NCBI lineage: Eukaryota > Metazoa > Arthropoda > Insecta > Trichoptera > Rhyacophilidae > Himalopsyche > Himalopsyche anomala. The sequence continues at coordinate 9,176,994 of CM062823.1, read as the reverse complement.
GGGGGGGGGGGGGGGGGGGGGGGGGGGGGGGGGGGGGGGGGGGGGGGGGGGGGGGGGGGGGGGGGGGGGGGGGGGGGGGGGGGGGGGGGGGGGGGGGGGGGGGGGGGGGGGGGGGGGGGGGGGGGGGGGGGGGGGGGGGGGGGGGGGGGGGGGGGGGGGGGGGGGGGGGGGGGGGGGGGGGGGGGGGGGGGGGGGGGGGGGGGGGGGGGGGGGGGGGGGGGGGGGGGGGGGGGGGGGGGGGGGGGGGGGGGGGGGGGGGGGGGGGGGGGGGGGGGGGGGGGGGGGGGGGGGGGGGGGGGGGGGGGGGGGGGGGGGGGGGGGGGGGGGGGGGGGGGGGGGGGGGGGGGGGGGGGGGGGGGGGGGGGGGGGGGGGGGGGGGGGGGGGGGGGGGGGGGGGGGGGGGGGGGGGGGGGGGGGGGGGGGGGGGGGGGGGGGGGGGGGGGGGGGGGGGGGGGGGGGGGGGGGGGGGGGGGGGGGGGGGGGGGGGGGGGGGGGGGGGGGGGGGGGGGGGGGGGGGGGGGGGGGGGGGGGGGGGGGGGGGGGGGGGGGGGGGGGGGGGGGGGGGGGGGGGGGGGGGGGGGGGGGGGGGGGGGGGGGGGGGGGGGGGGGGGGGGGGGGGGGGGGGGGGGGGGGGGGGGGGGGGGGGGGGGGGGGGGGGGGGGGGGGGGGGGGGGGGGGGGGGGGGGGGGGGGGGGGGGGGGGGGGGGGGGGGGGGGGGGGGGGGGGGGGGGGGGGGGGGGGGGGGGGGGGGGGGGGGGGGGGGGGGGGGGGGGGGGGGGGGGGGGGGGGGGGGGGGGGGGGGGGGGGGGGGGGGGGGGGGGGGGGGGGGGGGGGGGGGGGGGGGGGGGGGGGGGGGGGGGGGGGGGGGGGGGGGGGGGGGGGGGGGGGGGGGGGGGGGGGGGGGGGGGGGGGGGGGGGGGGGGGGGGGGGGGGGGGGGGGGGGGGGGGGGGGGGGGGGGGGGGGGGGGGGGGGGGGGGGGGGGGGGGGGGGGGGGGGGGGGGGGGGGGGGGGGGGGGGGGGGGGGGGGGGGGGGGGGGGGGGGGGGGGGGGGGGGGGGGGGGGGGGGGGGGGGGGGGGGGGGGGGGGGGGGGGGGGGGGGGGGGGGGGGGGGGGGGGGGGGGGGGGGGGGGGGGGGGGGGGGGGGGGGGGGGGGGGGGGGGGGGGGGGGGGGGGGGGGGGGGGGGGGGGGGGGGGGGGGGGGGGGGGGGGGGGGGGGGGGGGGGGGGGGGGGGGGGGGGGGGGGGGGGGGGGGGGGGGGGGGGGGGGGGGGGGGGGGGGGGGGGGGGGGGGGGGGGGGGGGGGGGGGGGGGGGGGGGGGGGGGGGGGGGGGGGGGGGGGGGGGGGGGGGGGGGGGGGGGGGGGGGGGGGGGGGGGGGGGGGGGGGGGGGGGGGGGGGGGGGGGGGGGGGGGGGGGGGGGGGGGGGGGGGGGGGGGGGGGGGGGGGGGGGGGGGGGGGGGGGGGGGGGGGGGGGGGGGGGGGGGGGGGGGGGGGGGGGGGGGGGGGGGGGGGGGGGGGGGGGGGGGGGGGGGGGGGGGGGGGGGGGGGGGGGGGGGGGGGGGGGGGGGGGGGGGGGGGGGGGGGGGGGGGGGGGGGGGGGGGGGGGGGGGGGGGGGGGGGGGGGGGGGGGGGGGGGGGGGGGGGGGGGGGGGGGGGGGGGGGGGGGGGGGGGGGGGGGGGGGGGGGGGGGGGGGGGGGGGGGGGGGGGGGGGGGGGGGGGGGGGGGGGGGGGGGGGGGGGGGGGGGGGGGGGGGGGGGGGGGGGGGGGGGGGGGGGGGGGGGGGGGGGGGGGGGGGGGGGGGGGGGGGGGGGGGGGGGGGGGGGGGGGGGGGGGGGGGGGGGGGGGGGGGGGGGGGGGGGGGGGGGGGGGGGGGGGGGGGGGGGGGGGGGGGGGGGGGGGGGGGGGGGGGGGGGGGGGGGGGGGGGGGGGGGGGGGGGGGGGGGGGGGGGGGGGGGGGGGGGGGGGGGGGGGGGGGGGGGGGGGGGGGGGGGGGGGGGGGGGGGGGGGGGGGGGGGGGGGGGGGGGGGGGGGGGGGGGGGGGGGGGGGGGGGGGGGGGGGGGGGGGGGGGGGGGGGGGGGGGGGGGGGGGGGGGGGGGGGGGGGGGGGGGGGGGGGGGGGGGGGGGGGGGGGGGGGGGGGGGGGGGGGGGGGGGGGGGGGGGGGGGGGGGGGGGGGGGGGGGGGGGGGGGGGGGGGGGGGGGGGGGGGGGGGGGGGGGGGGGGGGGGGGGGGGGGGGGGGGGGGGGGGGGGGGGGGGGGGGGGGGGGGGGGGGGGGGGGGGGGGGGGGGGGGGGGGGGGGGGGGGGGGGGGGGGGGGGGGGGGGGGGGGGGGGGGGGGGGGGGGGGGGGGGGGGGGGGGGGGGGGGGGGGGGGGGGGGGGGGGGGGGGGGGGGGGGGGGGGGGGGGGGGGGGGGGGGGGGGGGGGGGGGGGGGGGGGGGGGGGGGGGGGGGGGGGGGGGGGGGGGGGGGGGGGGGGGGGGGGGGGGGGGGGGGGGGGGGGGGGGGGGGGGGGGGGGGGGGGGGGGGGGGGGGGGGGGGGGGGGGGGGGGGGGGGGGGGGGGGGGGGGGGGGGGGGGGGGGGGGGGGGGGGGGGGGGGGGGGGGGGGGGGGGGGGGGGGGGGGGGGGGGGGGGGGGGGGGGGGGGGGGGGGGGGGGGGGGGGGGGGGGGGGGGGGGGGGGGGGGGGGGGGGGGGGGGGGGGGGGGGGGGGGGGGGGGGGGGGGGGGGGGGGGGGGGGGGGGGGGGGGGGGGGGGGGGGGGGGGGGGGGGGGGGGGGGGGGGGGGGGGGGGGGGGGGGGGGGGGGGGGGGGGGGGGGGGGGGGGGGGGGGGGGGGGGGGGGGGGGGGGGGGGGGGGGGGGGGGGGGGGGGGGGGGGGGGGGGGGGGGGGGGGGGGGGGGGGGGGGGGGGGGGGGGGGGGGGGGGGGGGGGGGGGGGGGGGGGGGGGGGGGGGGGGGGGGGGGGGGGGGGGGGGGGGGGGGTGGGGGGGGGGGGGGGGGGGGGGGGGGGGGGGGGGGGGGGGGGGGGGGGGGGGGGGGGGGGGGGGGGGGGGGGGGGGGGGGGGGGGGGGGGGGGGGGGGGGGGGGGGGGGGGGGGGGGGGGGGGGGGGGGGGGGGGGGGGGGGGGGGGGGGGGGGGGGGGGGGGGGGGGGGGGGGGGGGGGGGGGGGGGGGGGGGGGGGGGGGGGGGGGGGGGGGGGGGGGGGGGGGGGGGGGGGGGGGGGGGGGGGGGGGGGGGGGGGGGGGGGGGGGGGGGGGGGGGGGGGGGGGGGGGGGGGGGGGGGGGGGGGGGGGGGGGGGGGGGGGGGGGGGGGGGGGGGGGGGGGGGGGGGGGGGGGGGGGGGGGGGGGGGGGGGGGGGGGGGGGGGGGGGGGGGGGGGGGGGGGGGGGGGGGGGGGGGGGGGGGGGGGGGGGGGGGGGGGGGGGGGGGGGGGGGGGGGGGGGGGGGGGGGGGGGGGGGGGGGGGGGGGGGGGGGGGGGGGGGGGGGGGGGGGGGGGGGGGGGGGGGGGGGGGGGGGTGGGGGGGGGGGGGGGGGGGGGGGGGGGGGGGGGGGGGGGGGGGGGGGGGGGGGGGGGGGGGGGGGGGGGGGGGGGGGGGGGGGGGGGGGGGGGGGGGGGGGGGGGGGGGGGGGGGGGGGGGGGGGGGGGGGGGGGGGGGGGGGGGGGGGGGGGGGGGGGGGGGGGGGGGGGGGGGGGGGGGGGGGGGGGGGGGGGGGGGGGGGGGGGGGGGGGGGGGGGGGGGGGGGGGGGGGGGGGGGGGGGGGGGGGGGGGGGGGGGGGGGGGGGGGGGGGGGGGGGGGGGGGGGGGGGGGGGGGGGGGGGGGGGGGGGGGGGGGGGGGGGGGGGGGGGGGGGGGGGGGGGGGGGGGGGGGGGGGGGGGGGGGGGGGGGGGGGGGGGGGGGGGGGGGGGGGGGGGGGGGGGGGGGGGGGGGGGGGGGGGGGGGGGGGGGGGGGGGGGGGGGGGGGGGGGGGGGGGGGGGGGGGGGGGGGGGGGGGGGGGGGGGGGGGGGGGGGGGGGGGGGGGGGGGGGGGGGGGGGGGGGGGGGGGGGGGGGGGGGGGGGGGGGGTGGGGGGGGGGGGGGGGGGGGGGGGGGGGGGGGGGGGGGGGGGGGGGGGGGGGGGGGGGGGGGGGGGGGGGGGGGGGGGGGGGGGGGGGGGGGGGGGGGGGGGGGGGGGGGGGGGGGGGGGGGGGGGGGGGGGGGGGGGGGGGGGGGGGGGGGGGGGGGGGGGGGGGGGGGGGGGGGGGGGGGGGGGGGGGGGGGGGGGGGGGGGGGGGGGGGGGGGGGGGGGGGGGGGGGGGGGGGGGGGGGGGGGGGGGGGGGGGGGGGGGGGGGGGGGGGGGGGGGGGGGGGGGGGGGGGGGGGGGGGGGGGGGGGGGGGGGGGGGGGGGGGGGGGGGGGGGGGGGGGGGGGGGGGGGGGGGGGGGGGGGGGGGGGGGGGGGGGGGGGGGGGGGGGGGGGGGGGGGGGGGGGGGGGGGGGGGGGGGGGGGGGGGGGGGGGGGGGGGGGGGGGGGGGGGGGGGGGGGGGGGGGGGGGGGGGGGGGGGGGGGGGGGGGGGGGGGGGGGGGGGGGGGGGGGGGGGGGGGGGGGGGGGGGGGGGGGGGGGGGGGGGGGGGGGGGGGGGGGGGGGGGGGGGGGGGGGGGGGGGGGGGGGGGGGGGGGGGGGGGGGGGGGGGGGGGGGGGGGGGGGGGGGGGGGGGGGGGGGGGGGGGGGGGGGGGGGGGGGGGGGGGGGGGGGGGGGGGGGGGGGGGGGGGGGGGGGGGGGGGGGGGGGGGGGGGGGGGGGGGGGGGGGGGGGGGGGGGGGGGGGGGGGGGGGGGGGGGGGGGGGGGGGGGGGGGGGGGGGGGGGGGGGGGGGGGGGGGGGGGGGGGGGGGGGGGGGGGGGGGGGGGGGGGGGGGGGGGGGGGGGGGGGGGGGGGGGGGGGGGGGGGGGGGGGGGGGGGGGGGGGGGGGGGGGGGGGGGGGGGGGGGGGGGGGGGGGGGGGGGGGGGGGGGGGGGGGGGGGGGGGGGGGGGGGGGGGGGGGGGGGGGGGGGGGGGGGGGGGGGGGTGGGGGGGGGGGGGGGGGGGGGGGGGGGGGGGGGGGGGGGGGGGGGGGGGGGGGGGGGGGGGGGGGGGGGGGGGGGGGGGGGGGGGGGGGGGGGGGGGGGGGGGGGGGGGGGGGGGGGGGGGGGGGGGGGGGGGGGGGGGGGGGGGGGGGGGGGGGGGGGGGGGGGGGGGGGGGGGGGGGGGGGGGGGGGGGGGGGGGGGGGGGGGGGGGGGGGGGGGGGGGGGGGGGGGGGGGGGGGGGGGGGGGGGGGGGGGGGGGGGGGGGGGGGGGGGGGGGGGGGGGGGGGGGGGGGGGGGGGGGGGGGGGGGGGGGGGGGGGGGGGGGGGGGGGGGGGGGGGGGGGGGGGGGGGGGGGGGGGGGGGGGGGGGGGGGGGGGGGGGGGGGGGGGGGGGGGGGGGGGGGGGGGGGGGGGGGGGGGGGGGGGGGGGGGGGGGGGGGGGGGGGGGGGGGGGGGGGGGGGGGGGGGGGGGGGGGGGGGGGGGGGGGGGGGGGGGGGGGGGGGGGGGGGGGGGGGGGGGGGGGGGGGGGGGGGGGGGGGGGGGGGGGGGGGGGGGGGGGGGGGGGGGGGGGGGGTGGGGGGGGGGGGGGGGGGGGGGGGGGGGGGGGGGGGGGGGGGGGGGGGGGGGGGGGGGGGGGGGGGGGGGGGGGGGGGGGGGGGGGGGGGGGGGGGGGGGGGGGGGGGGGGGGGGGGGGGGGGGGGGGGGGGGGGGGGGGGGGGGGGGGGGGGGGGGGGGGGGGGGTGGGGGGGGGGGGGGGGGGGGGGGGGGGGGGGGGGGGGGGGGGGGGGGTGGGGGGGGGGGGGGGGGGGGGGGGGGGGGGGGGGGGGGGGGGGGGGGGGGGGGGGGGGGGGGGGGGGGGGGGGGGGGGGGGGGGGGGGGGGGGGGGGGGGGGGGGGGGGGGGGGGGGGGGGGGGGGGGGGGGGGGGGGGGGGGGGGGGGGGGGGGGGGGGGGGGGGGGGGGGGGGGGGGGGGGGGGGGGGGGGGGGGGGGGGGGGGGGGGGGGGGGGGGGGGGGGGGGGGGGGGGGGGGGGGGGGGGGGGGGGGGGGGGGGGGGGGGGGGGACTACGTCTTATTAAAAATTAATTGGTTCTTTTACAAACATAATATCTAAGAAAATTATATCGGTTGTAAAAAAAAGATAAGGACATTTTACCATGTGGAAATTTCGAGTTATATTTTAAATACATAAGTATTTGTGTGTTTATCCATATTGATAAGATAAGTCAATTGCTATATTCATAGAGGTCGCGGAATTACCGACTAAACAATGCGCGGAACCGGTCAATTTTCGCGCAAATGGCACATTTTTTGCGCTCACGTTTAAATTATGATAACTATTGACCCGATTGATGTATATTTTTAGTTGTTTCAGAAAAGCTTTTGATATGGTTTTATGCATATGAAAATATGATTAAATCAGAGTTTCTCAACCAAAGGTGGCATACAAAGAGGTTTAACAACTGTAAATTATATACAATAAAGAGTTGGTATAACACACTTAATACGCTAAATTTAAAATAAAGTAACAGGGTACCCCTCTCCCCTCCTCACCCCAGCCCGATCACTATTTTAGGTTTGTTAAGATATGGTAAAAACAAAATAAGCATTTTCTCCATAATATAAGCTTTAATACGCAACTCTCAAATATTTTAAACAATTCTTGTTGTATTTTAATAATACAAATATATTAAATGTTTGAGAATCTATTGTGTTTATAATATTTGTATGGTGCCCATTTTCGATGGATAGTGTATTACAATATGAAGCATATTATTTCACTAGGTTTGGGTCACATTTTTTTCACAGCAGGGTTATAAATTTTGCAAAAAAAAAATATCTTGTTGTGTGGTTCTCGAAAGTGACATTAAGGATTATTTGATAATTTATTTCCTTTTGGCAGGTCAAAAATGTTTTACGTAATGACAAGATTCACAAATACAGCATTTCTTTGAATTTGAGGTTGACGCGGATCACTTACAAAGTGTGCACAAAAGAATAAAAAGAATACAAATCTAAAGTCAATCTGAGACAATGGTTCTGTGAAAAGCCCCCTATAGTGCTGGTATAAGACTGCTATGGTCTGTGTCATTATAGGTCTTGAATTTGAAATAGATGACAATTTAGCGGACGGCATAAAAAAAACAATAACCCTATACATACTTCATAGAGAACAGGCAACGTGACGTCAGTCTGGCAACACCTATGTATTAACATTAATAACAAATACTCGGGGGCCAAATCTTTTAACTTTTTCGTTGCCGTAAATAATTAATAGTAATTACCTAGCAGGCCGGCTATAATTTGCGACTATTAATTTAATTAGTTATTGACGAGATAACTCGTAATTGGCCTGTTGAGCACGAAAAAATTCACGAGATATCTCGTATGTGGCAACCATCGAGTTAAAGCCCGAGTTCTTTCTTTACACTGGGGCGCAATCAAGCATGATTAGAATTTTTTTATTTATTTGTATTTACGGAAACGTCATCTAAACTCACACGACTGTGATTCAAAATATCAGGCTTCTGTCATACGTTACGGGCTAAATCGAATCAGCCCATGCCCCATAACTTCAAACACAAATACTAATATCGTTGTATTGTATGAAAGTGACAGGTATTGACTCTCAGTGACAGCTCTGTATTGCTTTTTGTACTTGTTATTTCACTTTGAAAGAGACGAATTTAAGGGTTCCGTATTATTATTCTATTATTTCTTAGTTACATTAGCATTGATTTTATTATAGAATAATTTATGCATTGCAGTAGTGTCGTAGTATTTGTTAATTTGCTTGTAGATTAATGTATAAGGTGAAGTGGAAACATGCACAATTTCGTAAATAGTATACAATGCTAAACTTTTCTCTAGCCCACCCAAGATTTTAGGTCAGGAACCGCCACTGTCGAAAACTGAAAATCTACTAATATACACTTAAGCTGTCGTAAATAATAAATATTTAAGAAATTGCAGGTAGCTTTTTTTGACCGGTTTGATGTGAAAATATTTTCATTTCTTAATTCAGCAAAGGGCTCGCGTGAGCTTCTTTAAGCTCGTTCCAGGCCATCCTGGCAGAACGCGATAAAACAGAACAGTGACAATTCAGAATGTTTGATATATAATTTGTGATATTTTTTTGACTATTATATTATATGGTTCCATGAAAGAACAGAACATGAAAAAACAGAACAAAAAATAACAGAACATGATAAAACAGAACTATGACAAAACAGAATAGGGAACTTCCATAAACAGAACATGAAAAAACAGAACATGTAAAAACAGAACATGTCAAAACAGAACATAGATAAATGAGAACAAATATTAGTAAGAATTTTGGTGAATTGTTGTTTATTTATTGCTTATGGTCAAGCTACATTGACAGTCCGCCCGTTTGTTTTGGATTTACTAGTATTTGATATCCTTATTTATATACAGTGGAAACTCGATTCTACGTTTTTCAAGGGACCGTAATAAATGAACGAATAATGCGGGAAACCGATAATGCGGGAAATTATCAAATAATACCAAAAAAATGTTTAATTTTTAAAAAAATTATTTATTTATATAACTAAATGCGATGTAAAACTATTTGAACCAAAAAAAAATATTCTACAAAAACGGTTAATCGGGATAATAATTAAAGTCCGCTTTAATTTATCAGTCAACTGCTACTTTTATAATCTTCGGTAATTGTAGAGTATAGCTCGTCATGGATTATTACGGCGAAAAACTTCACAAACTAAGCTGAAAACAACGCCATGATTTAAAATTATTTTTTGAGGGCTTGATAATTGCGTTAAAATCACACATTAAAAAGAAGAACATACGAAATATTAGTGAATAATGGAGGCAAAATATTTCGTATAATTTATCAGTGTTCTTCTTTTAAATGTGTGATTTTAACGCGATTTATCAATGCTTCAATAAATATTTTAAATCGTGGCGTCGTTTTCAACATACTTTGTCGCAATAGTCCATGTGTAAGTAAAGGATAATTTAAAAAGTATGACGGTGTACAGTGAGAATATGTCATATTTTGGACAATTTATTTGTCAGTGTTCTTCATATTAATGTGTGATTTTAACGCGATTATCAAGCCCTCAAAAAATAATTTTAAATCGTGGCGTTTTTAGCTTAGTTTGTGAATTTTTTCGCCGTAATAATCCATGACGAGCTATACTCTACAATTACCTAATCTTCAAATATCTATTAATTTCAGTTTGAAAGTATTATTGTTAAGGATAATTGTGTGTTATTGGATTATTACAGCGAAAAACTTCACAAATGAATTTATTGATTTGGCATTTACTTGGTAGAACTCCATTTTAATAGGGTAAAATATCAAGGTATTTCAGTTCTACAGTTTTTAAAAAGTTAAAGGTTGATAGCTATTTCGGCTTACGCCATCGTCAGAACTATGCTTTAAACGTACATTTACTTGGCTATATATACTGTCTAAGAAGAGATACACAATGCATCATATTATTCACTCTAACATACTAACTAACACTCTAACATACTAGTATGTTAGAGTGAATAATATGATGCATTGTGTATCTCTTCTTAGACAGTATATATAGCCAAGTAAATGTACGTTTAAAGCATAGTTCTGACGATGGCGTAAGCCGAAATAGCTATCAACCTTTAACTTTTTAAAAACTGTAGAACTGAAATACCTTGATATTTTACCCTATTATTCACAAATGAACCTAAAAAAAACGCCATGATTTAAAATATTTGTTTGAGGGCTTGATAATCGCGTTTAAATCACACATTTATATGAAGAACACTTATAAATTTTGCGAAATATGAAATATTTTTCCGTGACACCGTTTTTTGTGTGATTTTAACGCGATTATCAAAGCCTTCACAAAAATTTTAAAATCATTTTTGGATATAATACGATATAGAGATTAATAATTGATTGTAAAACATATCAATACTAGAGTTTTCTAAAGATACCATACTGTCAGACGTTATGTTATCTATTGTCAGACGTGCAATGCCATAGAGTTCGCAAACTTGTTCTGAATTATCAATTTGTTCCGTTTTTTCATTGTTCTGTTTTGTCACGTTCTCTTTTCGCATGTTCTGTTTTATCGCGTTCTGTTTTATCATGTTCTGTTATTTCATGCTCTGTTTCATCCAGTTACCATATTATATGTAATACTTATGATTCTAGATACTCCTTTGGTATTAGAGAATAGTATACAAATTATTGAAGATGAAGGAAAACCTATAAATTTGAGTTGTGAATACGATGCTTACCCCAGAGATCTATATCTAAGCTGCTTTTGAGTTTTTTTTATTAATCTTCTCAAAAAGATTAACAAAAACAACATTAAATACTGTCATATTTATAGTTCATTCATGATTCTATAAGAAAAAGAATTTTATATCATGCTTAAAATATTGTTCACCATAATTATTTAAGTAATCAAATGTCACTAAAGACACTTATGTAATGTATCAATACGCAATATTCCGTAAAATAATCTATATCAAAAACTGAAAATGTACAATTGTAAACTAAGGCTGAGTTAGTCTCAATGGGTAATATGTCAGAAATTTCAGGTAGTAAGTTACTGATTTGATCAGAGAGTATTTTGTTTTTTATATTTAAGCAAAGAGCTCACCAGCCTAAGTCAAAATTCGCATGACCTCCTTTGAACCCCCTCCAGCTTACTCTGACAGAACAGTGACAATTCAAAACGGGGGAGATTTAAGACATGTGATATTTTTGTGACTTGTTAACTATTGTCAATATGTTATTGCTATGTTTATTGAGTATCTATAAACATGGAGTCTGTGGAGTCAATAAATGTAAACAAAACAATGATGCGCTATTATTTTATCTAATTCTTTTTTTTATAGATGCTCCTATAATATCCGAGAATAATATTAAAATTGTTGAGAAAGAAGGAGATTCTACAAGCTTTAGTTGTGAATACAATGCTAACCCTAGAGATCTTATGGAAGTTAAATGGTAAGAAAATCACATAATTATCTTTAGGATAAAAATAACAACTTAAGCAAAGGGTTTTAAAACATCTTTTGGATTGTGGCTGTTTAGCTGCGGGTAAGCAAATTAAGCTCACTATTTTTTCCAATTTCAGGTTTAAAAATGACGAAATATTCAATGTCAGAAAAAATGACAGTGGGTTTGAACTAAGCACAACACTCACGATAAGAAATTTATCAAAGAACAACACTGGGTACTACACTTGTGAATTGAAAAACAGTCTAGGATGGTCAAAGAAAACACACATTGCTACTGTCGATGTTCAATGTAAGCCAGTGGTTTCCAACCTTAATGTTACTACGCCTCCCTTTGAAGAAAAAAATATCTTCGCGCCTCCCCATCCTTTATTTCATATAGTAATAAAAACACGTTTTAAAGGGTAAATAAATATTTTGGACTGTTCTCGCCTCCCTTTGCAATAGTCCACGCCTCCCATGTTGAAAATCGTTAAAGTAAGCTGCTTTCTAGATTATTATTTTTTTTGCAAAAAAGCTAGGCCGATATTGGAAACTACTCTTGTCTATTGAAAAATACTCTAGAATTGTCAAATGAAACAGAAATTTCTACTATCAATGTTTATTGTAATCTGCTTTCGAGTTATTTTTTGCAAAAAATTGCATAAAAGTAGCTAAAATTGCAATTTTTAACATATCGTTTAAACAAGAAATGTTTATTCCATATTAAACACTAAACAGTTACACAACTGACGACATACAAAATACCATCGATATACAATAAATACTGTTGTACTTAAAACTTGTCCATGCCAACAAGACAAAGTTTTTTTCAACATCTTCAAAATATTGTAACCGCTATGCAAAAACAATTTTTTCTACATACAACACAAAATAAATTTCGCTAAAAAAACATTCTGATCCACCTTCAGAACAAATATTAAAGTGAGTTAATAGTATACAGCACGGTTTCTCAACGTTGGGCCCCCCAGGGGTGCACAGCGTGTTCCAAGGGGGCCACAGAGATTTATTTTTGTTTTGGGGAGCCACAACACAGTTCAGGGGGGCCACGGGCAAATTGAGGATTTCAAATTTCTCGGTGAGCTAAAAAAAAAAAAAGGTGTTCTTGGAGATATTCTGGGGAAAAGTATACCAAATCGGAGATTTCAAATTTCTCGGTGAGCTAAAATAAAAAAAGGTATGGGGGCCACAGAAAAATAAAGACACTCAAAAGGGGCCACGCTCCCAAAAAGGTTGAGAAACACTGGTATACAAGATAATACATATTAGGGTAAAACTTGCTATTATTGGTCATACTCAATTATTGGCCACATGCAGATAAAATCTAGGCTTAGACATCAACTTTTTTATGTGCTAACTTATTAAAAAAACTCAAGTGTTCTTTCATTGGAAAAAACACAAAACTGTTAAAAATGGCATTGCAAAGCAGACTCAAAACCACATTTCATTCGACAGTGAGAGCGTTATTGTGAAATAAGTGTGATTTCTTGTAAATATCACAAAGATTTCACTCCTGTTCAAAGGTGTGTAAAACGTTTGTAAGAACATCAAATAAAATGATTATTGAATTAACGTGTCGTCCGTCGTTAGTGTATTAACAATTATTCTAAATGCATTGAAAATGTATTTTTTAAGAAGTTATTATGATGGTGGCCTAAAACTGATTCTAAAAATAAATAGATTTTCTATTATTGGCCAGCCTGGTCTATATTATAAACTGCATCCAATGTTCTTACTTAAATAATGTTTATCGAGATTATTAATCATATCTATATTTATAAGACTTTTTCGACATTCGACAGGTAAATATTGGTGTTCTGGTCATTGATTATTACGATTCATTACTATAATTATTTATTAATTCAACACCTAATGATGATGATGATGATGAACATGGACCATAAAATCTCAATAACGAAGTATTTCTCTATTCTTCATCAAATATTTTATATTTTGAAATAAATTTTCATCCAGCTCCATTTAATTAAAAAATATGCTTTTCTCACTGAACACAATGAATTCTATGCATATCGTTAAAGTGTCATATGTCTACTAAAATAACGTTCAAATTGCAGTAAGCACTTAACTACACATAAATACCAATGTGTGACTATAACATTACACAATTAGTCATTATTCTATTTTGAATTAATGTTTGTAATTTGCCAATAATTGTAGTTTTTGATGGCCAATAATTGAAAAAAGTGGCCAATAATCGTGCATTTCTGCCTTTTTTTTGATTTTTTATTAAATAATCTAAAAGATATTTTTTAGATGTTGTTATTGATAACTAGCTGACCCGGCATGCGTTGCAATGCCACTCAAAGAAAGAAAGTGTTTGTGTTTTAATTCTGTTTATTGAAGTGCTTTTGGGGATATATTTTGTTTTTTTTTTGTCTGGTGCGTATATGAATAGATCTGAAGGTTTTTCAACGCGTGAGCAGGCCAAATACAGCTGTCCATGTGAGAAGCATTGATTTTTAAAATTTAGTCCACACACTTGTAGCGATTGTCCCTGCAAACATTTTTATTCTAATGGCCTATCTATCGGAATTATTGGGATACTTGACAACAGTACAACGCATCCTTTAAATTCTCCATTCAAAATTGTAGCTTAGATGATATTGTTCATTACTTTTTCACTGAAAGTCTGGTACCGTTGCAAAGTCGTGGTGGATTTATATTTCGGAGAAGAATGATAGGTACGCCAATTTTCAGTGTTAAAACGTGCGGTGGCATGCCTGGCAAATCAAGTGAGCTTAAAAATTCAGTTGGATAATTGACAATTTCGTCTTGATCAATTTATAGTATCGATGGATTATACATTGTTTCTTTGCCTGGTATTTCGTTTTGAATCCTGAAGTTGATGGCATTATCATCGTTGTTTTTGACTGCTAATATAATACGTTCACTGAGCCACTGGTGATTTTTGTAATTCTGTGCGATATTTGGGAAAACTTTGTAAATCAATTCGCTTATGGTTCCTGTAATTTTACTGAAGCTTGGTAGCAATATGATACATTGTGTGGATTCATCGATTTTCATTTTTCCATTCCCAATATCCGACAATTGTTTTTTGAAACGTTCAGCGGATGCGTCATATTGTAATTCTACTCGCATATTAGCTTTCAAAGTCAATTTCTGCACATGTCACCATAAAACTGATGATTTGAGACATGCACTTGATTCATCAGCAGCTGTTGAACATGGTATAACTGGTAGAGTTTGTCGAAAATCACCAGACAATAAAAAAAGGTACGCCACCAATGACCTGTTCATTTCCTCTCAAATCTTTTAGTTTACATATAGTGAAGATTTTCCAATGCCTTTTTGTGCGCCATAGTAAATTCGTCCCATTTAATGAGTTGATATGATTAAAGTGCTTCATCCATTCAGGACTTTTTTTTGATATTGCATGTTGGTGTTCAAAGGCAATTTATTTGCTGAATGCGCTGTTTGACCACAATCCAAAAGATTTGCTGCAATTGCAGATGAAGCGATTGCCAATGCAATATTGTTTCGTGATCCAACGTTTTGGCTTGTGATTGATTGCATGCATAATTCTGTCATACGCTATTCGTTGTATTGGGACCAATTTCGGAAGATTTGTTTGAACGAATGTACAATTTGTCGACATCAAATTGTGTTCTCGTTGCAAATCATGGTCAAAAGGGTTGTTTGCATATCATTGTATCAGACGATCGGGCTTGAGCGGTGTGGGCTCGGACGGTTTCCAAACTTGCTCGTCTGTTTCCGAAGCTCGTGAAGCCGTTTTCTTTCGTGCTTGAGGTTTAGATCAACTAATAGCTAGTCTTTTAGGTGGCATAATTGTTTGACAGCGAAAGAAATGCTTTGTGACGACTTTTACAAATTCACCCCTTTGATTGTTTGACGTAACCATGGCACGTATCAAACGTAACTAAGGAATCATAAACAACTTGCTTATTTTGGATTTAAGTTGCTGCGCACTTAGCGCCATCTGTCATTCAACAACATAAATAATTTCGTTCTGTTTGAAATACGAACGGTGGACGTCAAAAATATTGAAAAAAAAAATCTGGATAGGGACATCCTTCACCTACCGCGATGAAATATACTTAAAAACCTATTCTACTATCTAGCAAATAAACATTTAAAAAATCATAAAAATCGGTTAAGCCTATATAGAGATAGAAATAATTTTTAGAATAATTGAAATGTTTAGGTTTGCTAACAAATATATTCCGTAGAAAAAGAAAAAGATCCCGGGATATATATCGACAGTCCTGCAGTATTTAAATTGTAAATAATATAATTTTTATAATATTTGAAATGTTTTAAGTTTGCTAACAAATATATTTCGTAGAAGAAGAAATAGATCTCGGGACATATATCGACAGCCTTCCAGTATTCAAATTGTAAATAATATAATTTTTGTATTAATTAAAAAGTCTACAAATATATTTCGTAGAATAATTGAAATGTTTAAGTTTGCTAACAATCATTTTTCGTAGTAGCAGAAATAGACCACGTGGTGTATATTGACAACCCTGCAGTATTTAAATTGTAAATTATTTAATTTTTGGAATAATGTTTAAGTTTACTAACTATCATTTTTGGTAGTAGCAGAAATAGACCTCGTGGCATATATCGACAGCCCTGCAGTATTTAAATTGCAAATTATTTAATTTTTGGAATAATGTTTATGTTTGCTAACAATTATTTTTCGTAATAGAAGATTTTAAAATAAAAGTCGAAATATAGTTCTATAAAATATCCATACTGTCATTAGAATATTCCTAATGCATGCAAGAAATTAAAAAGATTTTCAAGGCCGGATGCAAAATATAACCATACCTCCAATAATCGAATCAATGACACTGATCAAAATCTGTCAAATTAGCTCCCAGCCCTATAATTATAGCTTCAAAAAATCGAATCAGTATATTTGATTATTTAAAAAACTTCGTAGCGATGCAAACTTTCAAATAAAGTTCTCTCAATATTATTACGAATTACGATGCTTCAGTTCTAAGCCAGGAAATTTGAATTTTGAACATAAAATGACGTCCATTCCGATTGTTTGAAATTCGAACGACGGATGTCAGGAATATTGAAAAAAAAATTCTGGATAGGGACACTCTTCACCTAGCGAGATGAAATATACTTTACAACCTATTCTCATAACTAACAAATATACATTTAAAAAAATCATAAAAATCGGTCAAGCCGTTTCGGAGGAGTTCGGCGACAAACACCGTGACACGAGATTTTTATATATATAGAACAGTGCTCCGCAACCTTTTCTCACCTGCGACACACCAAAATTCTTCCTAGAATTCCGCGGCACACCAAAAGCAAAAATATATAGGTATTAAATTGATACACAAATTTTACAATAAATTTTTGTTTTTTACTTAAACAATTATGTTAAGTATACATACATAAAACTACAATATATTAACTTTTATGCAATTTTAATAAGCATTATAAAATAATAACTAATTAATATGATACCTGCGCTTGTTTCAATGAACACAAAGGTTTTATATTCGGCTCGATATTTGACAACACAACCCGAAGTTATTGGTCAAAATATTTTTTTTATTATGTATTTGACCGCGGCACACCTGTATCCGGCTCTCGGCACACCAGTGTGCCGCGGCACACCGGTTGCGGAGCACTGATATAGAAGATCAAAAAAATATATATTAACTGATCAGATAAGCATAACCCCAATTAATTGCAGCTCGAGGTTACTGAATCAACCACTAGTGTCACATGTAATGCCTACGAATGAGAACTAATACCACCACAAAAACAAAACAAAAACCAAAGACCACGCACCCGCCTACGCCCAGGTAAATCCAGGAAGCTACGCGGGAAAAGCAACATCAAAATACACCAGATGAAAGGGAAATTGGAGCTCGGCTCCACCAGCCCCATAATTTGATGTATAAATATCAATCAATATAAACAAATGGACAATTTATCACATCAAATTTTTTGATTCCACCTTTTTAATGCTGTGTGTTTACAACATATGAACAAAGATGAAATAATCCTTAAGTGGCCAATAGTTGTTTGTTTTGCCTTATTTCTTTTAGAACTTCGACTGAAAGTGCTTATTTATTTTGATTCTGTACACTTCCATAAATTTTGTCGATAACCCGGGCCGTTATCGACAAAATGTATGGAAATGTACAGTAGTGTTCCGCAACCGGTGTGATGCTGGGTGTGCTGCGGCGCAAAACTCTTATAAACTAAAAAAAAAACAAATAGTTTGGTCTATACTACAAAATATTTCTGAAGACGCTATTACAGAGAAGCAAAATGATTATTTTTTGGTTGAAAGAATATCTTATATGTACAGTTTTCGCAAGAATGTTTCGAGTACCTTACGAAAATTCAGTTTTGTATTTTAAAATGTCATTTAAGAGTACAGATGAATTATTTCTTTATAAATATCATTACAAATTTGTCTAAGCATGTAACCACATCTTAAATATAAGTGTTTTTACCGTTTTTAACATTTGGAATAGTTAATAATGAGTTTATGATAACCAGGGTGGTAGAATTAACAATTCGTTGTATTCATTAAATATTTTTTAATTTAAATTTGCGATTATTTTTTTTATCAATTGTGAATAACTTTTAACATCCAGGGAATATTAAAATGCATTGAAAAAAATCCATGTGTTCTTGAAAGATTTTTATTTCAATTAATATCTTATTTTCCACTCTAACATATATTTTTTAAATGCATTTTAAGATTCCCTGGATGTTAAAAGTTATCAATAATTGTAGGGTTATAATGCAAAACGCAAAATCAAAATTTCCAAAAGTCAAACATTTCAGTAGAGGCAAAAGACTATAGCGAACAACACAAGCATAATATTATGATTGAATCAATTAATAATCATACAATAAATTATTTTGAAATCATTGACTTCTTACTTCATAAACTTGGCATATGGTAAAAAGTATTCTAAATTCGTCATTTCAATGTTTTTTTTTCAAAACGCACTATTTCCTGGAACTATGTGTACTATGTGCACAGAAAATAAACTTTTTTTTTTTAATTTTCAAACAATTTAAAAAAACATATATTTAGGGAAACAAGTTAGTAAAAAATGTAGAAAAGGTACAAAAGAAATTATTTTTCAACAATATAAAAAAAAATATATTATTTCATCCTAAGTAAACAGACGATTTGCAACTAATGCGACTGTGTAAGTATTGTTTTCGACTTAGCTCTAGTTGCGACTTATAATTGGGTAAACATCAAGTTTCATTGAAGAATTCACAAATCAATTGCAATTCATCCCTGAACATTCAATTACAAGTCATTACTGAAAGTTTGCAGAAATATGTATGGCTAATACGGCTGTAAAATTTCTCAAGTAAGCCGAAAAACAAATCTCATTTCTGCGCACGTTCAATCGATTTTGATTGTCCTACGTTTGGTTCTCTTCCTGATTTGGTTTCCTGTCAAGAATAAACAAAAATATTATCCTTTCCTTTACTGTCTTCAGAGCAGATCACAATGTCTAAAATATACAGTCAAATTTTCCAACATTGGACAGCTCAATACAAATAGTGCGTTTTGCAAAAAAAAAATGCTAGTTTGAAATTTCTATTGGTAATAGTGCACATTGCAACATGGAAATAGTGCGTTTTGCAAGAAAAGGTATATGATTTCTCGTTGAAAATAATACCAGTCGATTCATTAGGCTTGAAATGGATGCATCAATTACAATAAGGCGCACGCATTATTTTTCAATTTTTTATTTTATATTTTAATTTTTTAATTTTGGTCTCCTTCGTAAGTCCAAATTGTAGTAAATCGGGGTGGTCGTAAGTAGAGAACTGACTGTATAAAGATAAATAATCTTTACATTAATAGCGCTGTTCGTATGTCTTCCCGTACCTTTCGCCCAATGATAATGGCTTATTTTGAACTGCACATTTTTGAAGTGTCGTTCAATGAGATCGGCTTATTTCAAACTGCGCGTAAATGTTCTGATTTCACCACATTTGAAAAATTAATATTTCTTGGTGTAGAGCTATTGTATCACCATAGGTCATAATATTCGAAAATTTTCGAATAATCAAAGACTTTCATTCGGCTATAGCAAACTATATTATAGGGCTATCGAAATGAATCATTGGATCGTGTGAGTCGATGTGAGACCAATATTCTTTGGGCTGATTTGATCAATTGAATCATAATGATGAATTTTTTCATGTCTGACCTTGAAAATCACTTTGAATTCTTTAATACATCAAGAATATTCGAATTATGATATGGATATATCATAAAATAATATTTTGCCTTTTTTCATACATTTTGATAAAATGTGCAATTGATTTTTTTATTGAAAAATTGCATTTGATTTTTGGATTTTTATATATTTTGACTATCTTCCATACTAGATAAAATATATTATTAATATAATTTTATTTTTAAATAATGTATGATAATATATTTTGACTATTTTTCATTCATTTGGATAAAATTTGCAATTAATTTCAATTATCCTATATGTGATACGGTTTCTCAACATTTTTAGAGTCGACACCTCTCCTCCTGTCTTGATGATTTTTGTCATCCTATATGTGACACGGTTTCTCAACATTTTAAAATTCAACACCCCGCCCTGTCTTGATGATTTTTTCCATGGTATATGATACACGGTTTCTTAACATTTTGAGAGTCGACACTCCTGCCTCCTGTCTTGACGATTTTTTTATTCTATATGTGAAACGGTTTCTCAACATTTTTAATGTCGACACCTCCCCCTGTCTTGATGATTTTTGTCATCGTATATGTGACACGGTTTCTTAACATTTTAATAGTCTACACCCTCCCCTCACTCCTGTCTTATGCTATGTCTTATACTATGTGTTGAATTCTTTTTACTCAATTTAAATTAGATTCAGACGTAAATTTTGATTATTTACAGTGAAATTCTGTTTAAACATGCCCAGAATTCACGTTTTTCCGATATTTGCGTGTTTTTTATTTGAGGACTGGGTGTATTCTTAAAAATACTATTTAGAGAATTAATTAAGACCTTCTGGCTTATTCAATAAATAAGTTTGCATTTAATTTTCCACGCCAGTAAATATCTGATTTATCAAAAATGCAAAAAAAAATCCCCCCGTTGAGGGGAACAACCTTACAGCTAGTCATTATCAATAACTGAAATTTGCTGTATACTTAAGCCAAGTAAACTGCATTAGATAAAATATATGTCAGAAATTGCAGGTAGGTACTGATTTGATCAGAGAATCGTTTTTCTCAATTTAACAGGGCTCGCCAGCTTAAGTAAAAATTCACAAGAGGCTCGCGCGAGCTCTTTTGAGCCTTTTCCAGCCTGCCTTAATAGAACATGATAAAACAGATCAGTGACAATTCAGAACGAGGGGAAATAAACCATGCGATATTTTTGTGACTTAAGCTTTTTTTAATGAATAATTGAGTATCTATTATATTAATGCGAACAATACCATGGTGCACTATTATTAATATGTAATACTCATGTTTATAGATGCTCCCAAAATATTCAATAATAATACCAAAATTATTGAGAACGACGAAACTCCTACAAAATTGACATGCGAATACGATGCTAACCCTAGAGATCTTTTGGAAGTCATGTGGTAAGAAAACTTTTCGTACGGCTAAAAATAGCATATTGGGACCTCATATTCTCAACAAGAGAATGTGTGTCATTACCATTGTATGAGGTTGTTTGATTTCGTAAAGAATTCAAGTCAGCGATTATTGAGAGACGTCAGAAGTAGATGGGTCACGTGCTGCGGATCCCTCCGGAAAGCCTTAATACTGATTGCTTCTTCTCCCAAGCGATGGGGTTCTGGCGTCCTGAGGGCAATATCCATAGGAATTACTCGGCAGAAATGAGGGGTGCTTATATGTCATGGGAGGAAGAAAAGCAATTGGCGGGAGACAGAGAAATATGAGAGTGCCACGTGGTAGCCATATGTTCCACATAGGGAACAAAGAAGAAGAAGAAAAATAATAATGCATTGATATTAGATCTAGTCTGTTTTTGCCTTGTTCCATTAATGCTCATAGTATATAATAATTATCGTTTTTCAATTTCGTACTGTCCGCCGTCACCGGAACACATGAAATTTCAACTCAATGAAATCTTCATCATATAATAAAGCATATCCAACCATAAGTCATACGACTGAATTTGAACAATGTTAATCGAATTATCGTAGAATATGTAAAAAAATGTTATTGAAACAATTTATTGACAAGCCAATATCAAATATGGAAGGCCACAGCAAAAATAGGGATATGTTGTTCTCCGCAAAAGAATAGAGCGCACAAAGTATATTTATGTTAACAGCTTAACGACCGCACTTTTTTTTATAAAATTTCTCCTGGCGGCCGGGCAATTTTGCGGAAAATTTGCAAAAATTGTAATTTTACTAAATTCACTATAATTTGTTGACAATTTTTTATTAGCTTCCAGATACTTCGCCTATACCCATATATGAGTCCGCCGGCCAGCAACCTTTGTTTTTCAAAGACTCAAATACGCGTCCGCGGTCGTTAAGCTGTTAAGTATTTTTTTTCAAATTTCAGGTTCAAAAATGGCAGAATATTGGAAGTCAGAAAAAATGACAGTGAATATAAACTAAACACAACGCTCATGATAAAATCTCAATCAAAGGAGGATATTGGACATTACTCTTGTAAATTGAAAAATATTCAAGGATGGTCAGAAAAAACACACATTGCTACTATTGATGTTAAATGTAAGCTCCTTTTGAGTTTTTTTTATTAATTTTCTCAAAAAGATTGCAAAAAGATAAATAAAAACAACATTACTTAAATACTGTCATATTTATAGCTCATTCCTGAGAAAAACACCAATTGCTACTATCAGCCTTAAGTGTAAGTTGTTAATAATTAATAAAAGTAATAATTAACTGTAAAATAATAATAGCAATAATTATTGAACATTTACATAATAATATAAAATATATTATGAGGATTTAGAAAATATTGTCCATTCACAATAACCATACATCAAAAAGTGCATACTCTACATCAGTGGTTCCTATAGTGGTTCCTGTGAACCCCCTGGGGTCTGTGAAACCGCTGAGGGGGTCCGTGACAAATTAAAAATTATTTAGGGGTGCGTGGACAACGTCAGGGGGCCGGTCCGCTGAAGAATAAATATTTTTAAGAATCCTGACTTTTTTTATTATTATCAAAATTAACCTTTTAACTGCCAACAGGTGTATGTATGGCGGTACCTCGCACGCCACGAGTTTAATTGCAATTATATATATTTTTTAATTTATCGTTTTTGAAAAAATTTTAAAGTTTATTTGTTAAAACTTACCAAATAAATGAAGAGTGCGCCGATGACGATGCGATTGTGCCGCCATTTATACATAATAACAATGTTAAAATGTTTATGACACATCAGGGTTGTCACAAATTTTGTCATAGAAAATACGCGAACTAAATATTATTTCAAAAGTAATTGTTTATTTGAGTTTAATTTTTAAAATGTACACACACTAAGTTTCAGAAAATTAATAGTCTTCTATAGATAATATGACTGCCACCCCTGAATTTTGCGCCATCTTCATACTCGGAGACAGACTTATTTCAAATTACATTTCAAGTAGTAAAAACGAAAACTGTTTCAATTGTGAGTATAGGACGATATTCCCAATAGATGTTGTTGTGTGTTCGACACAGTTGTATGTTTAACATAATTGATTTACGTTAGTAAAATCCCGTTCAAAGCGTGCGTCCGAAGACGTCATTTTATGTATGATTGGCGTATCGTTCACGGAAATGTTCGCGCCTTAAGACGCTTGTGGCAGCCATCCGGTTAAAATAAATAAAATGGAAACGATTTTTACGTCCTATGTAAAATATAATTATAGCACATAAGAAAGCAAGTACAGGTAGTCCTCGACTTACGACTTAAATGAATATTGCTTAATATTCGGACTCTATATATAGACTCGAAAGTCACTGATCCGATTGCAATAAAACTTCGACAACCTTTTAGCTTGCACTTCCGAGAAGGTTATAGGCATATTAAAATTAACTTTCAGTGTTGAAAAACTAAAATATTCATAGATTTTAATGTTTTTTACACTGCAGTAAAACAAAACAAAAATGGCCGGCGGATTCGAAAACATTTTGAAAGGCGGCCATTTTGTTTTGATATATTGACAATTCAAATGTGACGTTCCATTGTTTGTATTAAAAACGTAATCCAATGTGAGTGTAATTTGAATAACTTTAAACATCGGCATATTAATTCTCTTATATCTTCTTCTTCTATATAAAAATGTTTGTGTATTTGTACTCTATGGCAGCGGTCGGCAATGTG
The DNA here is from genome assembly GCA_031772345.1 of Himalopsyche anomala. Taxonomy (NCBI): domain Eukaryota; kingdom Metazoa; phylum Arthropoda; class Insecta; order Trichoptera; family Rhyacophilidae; genus Himalopsyche; species Himalopsyche anomala. The sequence continues at coordinate 9,153,574 of CM062823.1, read as the reverse complement.
TGGTCCGCGAAAAATTTTGGTGGTCAGTAGAGAAATCTGACATTATTTAAATTTCATTATCCTAACACCAGAAAAAAGTCTTAGACATGGTAATATTTAGATATTAGATTCGTTTGGAGCGGACATTCAAGATACTAATTTACGCATGAAGCTGAAAGAAAGCCTCATCGATCTTTCACCGACGACACTCTCAAAGTTAAATTTCATTTATCCTTAGCAAGACCTCAGTTTTGATGTTCTATAAAAAGTAAATTCTCTTTGCATGAAGAGGCGATGAAAATTCTAATTCAATTCTCCACAACATATTTATGCAAAAAAGCCATTTTATTTGTCACAGCAATCAAAACACGGTATCGATCTCGGCTTGAAATACATTTAGTTAGTATATTTCAAATATGTCAAATCGTGTGGTCTACATCAGTGTTTCTCAACCTTTTTGAGAGCGTGGCCCCTTTTGAGTGTCTTTATTTTTCTGTGGCCCCCATACCATTGTTTTGTCTTCCCATGAAAATTATAATTTCAAAAACCCACCTTTTTTATAGCTATTCCGAGATTTTCGAATCTAGAATGCCAAAAAAATAGCTGCGCGACGTCCGCCATTATGCTCTTCCCTGTATCGTTTTATTAATCCCCGTGGCCCCCCTAAACTGTGCTGTGGCTCCCCAAAACAAAAATAAATCTCTGTGGCCCCCTTATAACATGGCCCACCGTTGAGAAACCCTGGTCTACATTATGACATTACATTTAAATGTGTTTCGTGCATTAGGTGTGATTGTTTGTTTGTATTTTATGCGTTGCCACACCGTTCATCCGATTGCAATAAAACTTTGACAAACTTTTTGCTTGCACTTGAGCAAAGGCTTATTAAAATTAACTTACAGTAGGTATTTTATATACAAATCAATGTCCGTATGTCTGACATACCGTTCATGCAACTTGCGCAAAGGTTATTACAATTATATTATATTAAGGCGTATTACAATTAAATTGAAGTATGTGGCGCATGTGTCATACCATAGACAATCGGCAACAAACGTCAAACAGACAAAAAGAAAGCATGCACTTCAATAAACACAATTAAAACACTTTTTTTCTTTGAGTGGCATTGCAACGCTTGCCGGGTACCGGCTAGTACTGAATAAAATATGTTTTTACTAATTTGTGCATAAATAGAAGTGCTATTTTTTCGTTTCGTTTTTTTTCAACAGTTTTTATCTATTATCGCAGAATGTACCCAGAGTTACATATATCACATTTGATGTGCACGATGTATCGAAATAAATCGTTTTTACATTATTTTTTTATTGTTAAATTTGTATATATGAGCAAATATGTATTGCATCATCATTGTTAATTCATCTTACTTTACACATGTATCTGCTGTGGTTCCTGTGCTACAATTAAAATTTTTAAAAAATGCATTTTTTTTCAGTCGTAACATCTTCCAACGTCCAAAAAACAATTTAGATCTGATTTGTTCATCATGTGAAGTGCATTCAACAAATTTTCCCGTTTTGAAAAAAAAGTAAAATCATTTCAAATATAGTCAATTTACAGGTCCATACATATCAGTAATCATGGATCTGTAACGTTTTAGCTGGCATAATTTTTGAAGACTGATTCCACCAGCCCAAATGTTACCAAACATTGACTATTTGTGAGTGTTCCGATATCTCAATAATGAATTGTGAACCAAAAATGAGTGTTATCGCTGAAAAAAAATGTGAAACTAAAAAAAACTTAGCTACAATTTTCAAAATAAATTTTCACGAAATTTTCGTAAAATGACAAACAAAATAGAGAACAAATCATCTTTCAGCTGTCTAATTGCCTGTTGTTAAAAAAGGTGTAGCTTATTTAAAAACAAACCTCCAAAATATTACGTTTTTCTTATAACATTTCTTTATTATTTCTTTACTTAGCATACTATTGGTGAAGAAACTATTCTATTAGCTATACGTGAAGTTATACACACCGTGATGTATAAACCACTGAGTAATAATTTGGTACGAAGAGGGAGCTCAGTGCTTTTTTTTCTCCCAAGAATTGTTGTTTGCCAAATGCTTAGTAACTAATATAAAGAGTGTAACAATATTTGAATGAATTGACATGACTCGTAATTTATTTTTGAGTGAGTTTCACTTATTTTGAGAAAATTGTATTTTTTTTCACGATGGTATAACATCGTGAAAAAAAAAACCCCACTGATAAAAGCCATTACGACCAACAGCAGTTTGAATAATGATCGAGGTAGATTAAGTAGGTAGGAATAAATGAGAACATCGCTCAATTGTTACGGATATGTTTTATTAGGAATTTACAATCATATATTTTTTAAATCAGACACAATTATTGGCAAATAGAATTTACAGTACTACAATACACTTAATACCTAGCTTGCACAAACGATTTTATAGAAGTTAAGAAATTTTATGCTAAAGTCCACGCGCGGAAAACAAAACTGAATATAAATATCGTCGAGGTGGAAAAAAATCAGTTCTTTCATCTCAACGTCGGGCTTTCCAATAAGCTATTTTATGAATCGCGTATTGCACCAACCCAAAGAAAAATCACAAGTGAGGTTAAAACTACCGCCGGTAATTAGTCCCGGCAGCTGGTAATTTTGCCATACGTCACGTCCTGATGACGTCCTACAGAGCAAGAACGAAAAAACCGATCGCTTCGGATATCGAAAAAACAGTGTTGCCATTTAAGGTCATAAATAATCATACAAGCGATATTACTGGTTACATGATGAAAAAAATTGAGCACAATTAATTTAACTAAATTTTTTAAATGTTTGCCAGTTGTCATTACAAAAGGGGTAGTAGAAGCGTATGCCTATAAATCATACCGTATCAGAATTGGAAAGATTTTTCAAGGTAAAAACTATACCCTTAAGTAATATCCTCTCCATTGCTACTGACGGTGCTCCAGCAATGGTAAGACGACACAAAGTCTTTTTGACATACTTAAAACAAGCTATACCGTATGTATTATCAATATAATTTGTCATTCATCAACACTATTTATCTTTTTATTTCAAAAATCTTAGTGAACGCTTGCATAACTCACTAGATTATTTTATTTAAACAGTTAATAAAATCAAAAGAAATTCTTTAAATGAGAGATTAATTGTTTGCTCAACTCTTTTGGAAAATGCTGACTATAATAATTCACTATTTAGCACTGGGTTTGGTTGGTTGTCTAAAAATGCATGTTGGGATCGATTTTATGCACTGATTTAGTTTTGTAATTCCTGACAAGTATTGTTAAAACGGAAAGAAATGATATTTTTTTGGTGCATCACTTTGAAATCAGTTTGCCACCGGTTGGCGTTGAGTCAATACTTCGTGGTTGGTATTGTTGTAAAGCTCTGTTATTATTCTTTGTCGCGACATTTACTGTAATTGAAAAATGCAGAAGCCAGAAATCGTAGAGATACATAAGCGGGATTTTATGCTCTTCTTTTTGATCAAGGATTAAAACCGAAAGAAGCTACGCAGACTATCTGCGATATTTATGGAGACTTCTTGAAACTTTGGAAGTGCTTTGGATGCACACATCTACAACATGAGAATTTAATAAATAATTTAAGAAATTATTAACAATGAAAGACGTGAAAATATGAAATTATCACCGACCTTCTCTAGTGTGCGTCTGTATACAAACCTTTAGTGTGAGTTAAAACTACGTTCGTTAATTGAATGCGCGACTATATACCTAATTAAATATGTATAGTACTATTTAAAACGAAAGAACCAAAAGTATTTTCAAATAAATAAATATATATACACCCAGTCCTTTTTTGAACGCGATTTACTTATGTTACGCATTTTTTACAGAAGAAACAGTAACCCTGTGTATAAAGAAATGATGACCTTGCGCAAAATCATGTCATGTAATTCAGCTCTGAAACTTGTTTAAATATCATTAACCCTCCAGAGACGAGAGCTTTTTATCGATATTTTTTTTGAGCCATATTGAAGTCACGGATAGCTTTTATTCCTAAGAGGAATTTAAAGAAACGCAAATTCGTTGTATAGAAACCCCGCATGACTATATGGTCATGCTCATCCTTTTACTACTGTATAATATTGTGTACGGACAGTAGTAAGGACGAGCGTGACCGTACGGGCACGCAAACATTCGGGGTTGAAATATAGCTAAACGTGAATTTTTTTAAAAATTTACAATTTGACCTCTTTAGATCAACATAATTTCAATACAATTATATTAGCAAAAGAACTATAAATAATTTCATGCTTTGATAAAAAAATAACTAACAGTTTCAAAAATTTCGGAAATTCAAAAAATCGCATGTGCTTTTGGTGACCGTTTCTGTCCTCGCGGCTGATGACTAACTGAAGTCTGTACCTTTCTTAACCAAATATGAGCAAAAGCAACGATATTCAGGTGGAAAAGGATGAATAGTGGGATCAAAAGACAACAGTGTTTACTGTGACCATATGATCACGCTCGTCCTTGGAGGGTTAAATAGCAATTTCTCCATCATAAATTTTATCAAATTAAGAACAGTGACAATTCCGAATGTTTGAAATAAAACATGTAATTTTTTGTGACTAACTTTTTTTCATGAATATTGGATTGATTATCAAGTCGAAAAATACAATGGTGCACTATTATTTATATGTATTGTTTATGATTCTAGATGCTCCTTTGGTATTAGAGAATATTACACAAATTATTGAAAATAAAGGAAAACCTATAAATTTGAGTTGTGAATACGATGCTAACCCCAGAAATCTATTGGAAGTTATGTGGTAAGAAAACTTTCAGTCACATGATTTTCGTATGGCTAAAAATTATAATGTATTGATATTAGGTCTAGTCTGTTTTTGCCTTGTTCCATCAATGCTTATAGCATATAATTATTATTGTTTTCTAATTTTCTAATGTCCACCATCGCTCATTTCACATTTCATTCAGACATATAAAAGGGAGTGATCATATCTGTCCCTAAGTTAGAATGAAAACATAATTATGTTATTAAAATCTGTTAAAGCTATTTTTTAAAAAACATTACAATTGTAACACAATACGTTGATTTTTTTTTGAAATCTTTATCATAATATCCTACAAGTCATATGATTAAATCTAAGCTACAGGGTGAAAAATGACAATTTCAAATTGAAGGCAATGACAAAACAAGACAATGTATATAAATTAAACATGACCAAACAAAAAAAAATAATCACCTAACTAATCTATTGTCAACGGTCAGAACGCAACAAATGAATCTTTAGTCGTCAGACATTCTGAGTTTCTTCTAAGTTATTTAAAGTTAAAAATATTTTTTTTAAATTTCTATGTACCGTTTTTTTTCATGTGCGGTTATTCTCTCCACGTTAATCCGTTCATCAATTTTTATATTTTATATCTTAGTTTCATGTTTTCAATTTCAGGAAGAAGAATGGCGAAGTATATGAAGTCAAAAAAAAATACAGCGGATATAAACTAAACACAACACTCACAATAAGAAATTTATCAAAGAACGATACTGGAAAATACACTTGTGAATTGAAAAATAGTCAAGGATGGTCAAATAAAGGACACATTGCTACTATCGATGTTCAATGTAAGCTGCTTTTGAATTTTTTTTATTAATCTTCTCAAAAAGATTAACAAAAACAACATTAAATACTGTCATATTTAAAGTTCATTCATGGTTCTATAAGAAAAATATTTTTATATCATGCATAAAATATTGTTCACCATAATTATTTAAGTAATCAAATGTCACTAAAAACATTTATGTGATGTATCAATACGCAATATTCTGTAAAATAATATATATTAAAAACTGTAAATGTACAATTGTATACTAAGGTTGAGTTAGTCTCAATGGATAATATGTTAGAAATTTCAGGTAGTTTTTGTTTTATAATTAAACAAAGAGCTCACCAGCCTAATTCAAAATTCGCATGACCTCCTTTGAGCCCCCTCCAGCTTACTCTGATATAACAGTGACAATTAAAAACGGGGGAAATTTAAGACATGTGATATTTTTGTGACTTTTGTTAAGCATTGTTAATATGTAATTGCTATGTTTATTGAGTATCTATAAACATGGAGTCTGTGGAGTTAATAAATGTAAACAATACAATGGTGCACTATTATTATATCTAATTCTTATTTTTATAGATGCTCCTATAATATTCGAGGATAGTATTAAAATTGTTGAGAAAGAAGGAAATTCTACAAGCTTTAGTTGTGAATACGATGCTAACCCTAGAGATCTTATGGAAGTTAAATGGTAAGAAAATCACATAATTATCTTTAGGATAAAAATAACAACTTAACCCTTTTAATACCCTCGAGCCGATATATCGGCTTTTCTAAATGGTACATATACTTTTATGTACGTAACATAATTTAAGTTAAAATCAGAAGTGTCATAACATGTGGAACTTAACCTTCGACATCCGAGTGATTTTTTTTTGATATCTATACATCAAATTATGGGGCTGGTGGAGCCGAGCTCCAATTTCCCTTTCATCTGGTGTATTTTGATGTTGCTTTTCCCATTCGCATTCTAGATTATACGTGAGGAACTTCACACAGCAGTTTTTAGGTTTACCAACAGTATTCTGGACATCAGTGGCAGATTATGCACACGGGAAGCCCTAGGCGCAATCAAATTTGGAGGCCTTGATTTTCAGATAACATAAGAACATCAGAAAATTATATGTTAAATAATAAAAATCTGAACAAAAGTCTATGGGACAATAGCAGGCCCCAATCGCGCCACGGGTAATTCGCCACTGCTGGGCGTTGGATTCCATAGACTGCGGTCCATTGCGAAAACTTTCCTAATTTCTAGCAATCTTTTCCAAGAAAAACATGGCGGAGACAGTGTCTAGCGAACATTCCAAAAAAAAAGGTAGCAGTTATGAGATTTATCGAATCAATGAAATGCATAGAATCGCATTATTTTAAGATTGCAACTGCAACTTGCAAGTACATGACATCTGAATTAAACATTTTAAAAAAGTGGTGGGTGTACCTAGATGTGCAAGGAAACGATGAAGTTCTTAAATTACAGCATTATTTCTTTAGACTTATATTTAACTAGAGTTTTAATATCGGGTTCAAGGCACTGAGTGCTGATGTTTTGAAGTGTCTTGAACTATCAGTAAACTATAAAAATGGATGTGACAACCATGAAAATTCGATATTGATATCTACAACTGTTTATTTGTGTATTTTTTACATTATCTTATTTTATTTTCAAAACATAATCAAATTGTTGTTTTTGGAATTGTATCCTCATTTGTCTATTTCACGAATAATGTTTTGATCCTTTTATTTATTTTTTGTTCAAGTTTTTTTAGTTTTTGAGCACTTTTTTATATTAAAAACAAATAAATATTTCTTTCCATGGAGAAATTGATAGTTTTTTATTTATTCAATAACAGCTTAGAATAAAAGTTAAAATTTAATAAGTTCAAAAAATTGGCGTATCTTTGTGTTTTGTTAGCTTATAAGATTATTATAATTTTGGTTTGCGTAATTTACTTTTTAACCGTTTATTTTATGTTCCTTTATGAAGAATAGAAAATAGTAATTATTTTAATCATATTTATTACTTAAATTTGTAGTTTTGGTCTTGAAATGGTTAAATCAATAAATCACAGCATGGTGAAGTGCAAATCCGCCACATTCACAAATTTGAGCTACAAAACCTCTTCTATCGAAAAAATAATAATATTTTTTAAAAATTGCTTGATATATATTTATTAACCACTAAACTAAAGACAAATCTAAAAAGATGTGAATACAATTCAAAATCGGTCAAAAATATGTTAAGAGAACATTTAAAACGCTTTTTTCGATTACATGATACATTTGCATTTGTGAATGTGCAGAAGTTCAATGCTCATAGTGAGCCACCATGTATTCAAATGATAATATATTGAATCATTAAAAAATATTTCTCTGATTGTCTCAATAAGTGAATGCTGAAACAGCAAATTGTAGTTATTACAAAGACATTTTGCTAAGTGTTGTTTAAATAGTCAGCCAGTTCATTGTTTGCATTTGTGAATTTACAGAAGATCAAAGCTCAAGTGAGCTGACAATGTATTTTTATGCTCAGTATTTTTTTTCAATTTCAGGATGAAAAATGGCAAAAAATTACAAATCAAAAACCTGAACACAACACTAGTGATAGAAAGTTTATCGAAAGATGATATTGGAAATTACACTTGTCAATTGAAAAATAGTCAAGGATTGTCAAATAAAACACACATTGCTTTTATCGATGTTAAATGTAAGCTGCTTTTAAAAAAATTTAATCTTTCCAAAAAATATACAAAAAAGGAAATAAAAGTTTAACTTCAGAAAAAAGCTGCCTAGTACCTTAAACGAGAGACTTGTAATCCCTAAGTCAAGTACCGCATGTTCGTAGACGTGCGTGAAAGCTCGTAGGTTTATAAGCCACCTTAGTGTTTCACGGCCGCCAAACTTACACTGGGTCGAATAGATTCAAACTCTAAACGTATCTACTAAATTTAATTTACTTTGTCTGTAATTTTCTCAATGAACACTTTTGGAGACTGTACAAGTTCAAAAAAAATTATGTTTACCTTGAAAATGTCGCAGTTTCATTACCAATAATACCAACCTGGTTGCTAACATTACCACAACGGTAATGTCCCTGAATAGCATACTCGGTCCAGAGTGCCAGTTAAGTATAGAATAAAACTGAATAATCAAAATTCTTATTTCCCTTATTTTTCAAATTTATCATTGTCACCAAGATTGTCTTCATCCTCTTCCACTGAAATTTTTACCTCTAAGGCTAAAATTAATGTGATGATTTTTTTCAGATGCACCTGCACAAGCAGAAATTCAAATTTCTAATATACCGGTAGCCAAAGGTGAAAGGGTTACTTTAACGTGCTCAGTAAACGATTCTGGAAATCCAGCCGCGACAAGGTAAAATTATACAAAATTTGTAAAAGGGTCTCTCAACCGTGCTTTCGTCTTTGTTTCATTCTGAAAGTAAATCTCTACTTTTAAAATACTATGATTGTTTTTTTCTTTATATTGTGTATGTTGCGTTTAAGCTTCATATTAACATATTAACATTTTAAATAAGTATTGTTATTTCAATTTTTATAATGTATATTTTAAATTAATACGTTATGTAATACATAGTTTATATATTTTATAATTTTAACCACAGCAAATTCACTTGGCTCTTAACCTTTGCGATCATAATTTACATTGTTGTCGTTTAACAAACGAAATATATCATCCAATCTTTAGTCTCCATAAATCTACTCTTCTAATAGATCAACTAAAAGTTTGCAATGCATGAAGCAATTGCTCTTTCAATATCAATTGTCTTCGTCTGCTGCTTTTCTCACCAGGGATGTTTTTAGAATACCAACCCTAGATCCCTAGAATTCGAAGTAAATAGTACCACCTTGAAAAGGTTGTGGTAATTATACTGCGCACTAAAATCTTAGAGATAAGCCAGTTTCTATTTGTGTACTACGTCCAGTGTGTCTTTTGATTTAGTGAAAACGTATCATTACAATTTTTTGTCTTCGTAAGTTTGCACTTCTACATCATCAGCACAGGTAATTCAGCGCAGACGTGGGGTTCCCACTTCTACTTCCGTATGTTAAATAATGCTTTAACTCGGTGATAAATTTGAATGCCTCCAGGCAAGACACGCATAGAGGTGGATGATCGTCACCACCGTCTGCTTTGTCTAATTTTTAATAGTTTGATTTAGTAATATCAAAAAACTGCACCCTGAGAGTCTTTATTTTTTCCGTTATACTAAGAGCTGTTACCATTTGTTAAAAAAATTGAACAATTTTGTCAATATAAACACATCATATTAAATTGTTTGTAAAATTTTCGTTTGTACAATAAAACATTTTCAGTTTAGTAAATTGAGATTTCAATCAATTTATGGGTTTGTATTTAAAAACATGGATGTCTGTGATATTTAAAATTCCCACCCATAAATCCGCCCACAAAAAATGAGATTAATAACGAGAGCGATTAGCTACTCACTAGCTCTGTCATAGCCTCATTGTTCTATCCCTACTCTTGTCAAAAAAGAGAGGTTGAGCAATTGAGTAAAAAGCAGTTTTCAAAGAAAAATTCATTTATATTATAAACTCTATTACAAGTCTATATTAAAAGAATATATGTGTACTATAATAATATTATGTGTATTGTGATCTTAAATTTTCCATCCCAATTGGGCAGAATGTTGTCCCAATCAAGTAGAGGTCTGCACGGGCCAAAATTTTACAAACCTACCCAGTCCGAGCCCGAAAAACTCACGCCCGACCCGGCCCGGGCCCGAGTCTAATACCGCACTTGTTACCCGAACCCGACCCGAAGCCCGAAACTCCTTATTTTAGCTCGCCGAGGAATTTGAAATCCTCGATTTGCTATACTTTTTCCCAGATTATCTCCGAAAGTCTTTTTTCTTCTTTTAGCTCACCGAGAAATTTAAAATCCACGATTTGCTATACTTTTTCCCAGATTATCTCCGAAAGTCTTTTTTTTTTTTAGCCCACCGAGCAATTTGAAATCTTCGATTTGCTATTTTTTTTCCCAGATTATATCCGAAATTCCAAATCCCGGCCCGGCCCGAGCCCGACTCTCAATTGCGCTTACCCGCCCGAGCCCGGCCCACGAGCCGGGTTGGGTAGGAGCCCGCGGGCCAGGCCCGGGCCCGTGCAGGCCTCTACAATCAAGGGATATAAATATTTGTTAGTTTTGCTGTTAGGTTTCCGTTCCTTGAGATTTGGCTTTAATATATCGACTGTGGAAAGCAAAAAGGACGTAACCCACACATATCAAATTTTACAGGAGGCGCTTATAACGTGTTTTGATGATTTTGTGACATAAGCAAATTATGAATTATACACAACCTTGAAGTGCACGGAGACTTCTTAACTGGTGTCTAATTGACATAATCTAATGTTAATTAAAGAAGTTGTCTAAGGAAAACCTTTATTTCAATCTTTTTTCTTGGTTTTAATTTTTTACAAGGTCATCTTTTTCAAGCTTAAAAGTTAAATTTAGATACTAATTTGGCATTTGCAGCTTGCATCTTGCATCCTTTTGATAGAATGTGTATCAAGTTTGATCAAAATATTCGATTAGCCTACCGAACATATTTGAAAAGGATGGAAGATTGCATACGCGAAAATCCAATTTTTTTTTGGAATTATATCAAATCTATCAGAAAAGATGGTGGATTCGCTGAGACAATGAATTGGAAGGGTCATGAAGTGGCAGGTCTGGGGGTGGCAGAAGCATTTGCTGGCCATTTCAGATCTGAATACTCAAATGATATACCACACCTTAATATTGAATCAATTTTGAAAAGTCGTACAAATGGTGCCCAATGCCAATATTGATGCCATGCAAATCGATGAATCAGATTTAATTTTTTTTACCAAAAAACTTAAAAACATCCGCTCACTCGGTCCCGACAGGGTGCCTACATGTTTTTTAAAAGGATGTATTGACCTCATCAAAAGTCCTTTGTGTTATATATTTAATCTCATTATGAAATCAGGCATTTTCCCTGAAATATGGAAAATATCTAAGATTACACCAATTTTTAAGAATGGCGCAGAATCATCAGTGGAAAATTATAGACCGGTGGCTGTTCTCTCAGCGCCAGCTAAGGTTCTTGAGATGATTATGCATCATATGATTTTAAAAAGGATTGAACCATTTATAATTAATGAGCAGCATGGGTTCAGAGTCGGAAGATCAACCGACACAAACTTGATGGTGTTTACGGATTACGTGTCGACGGCGTTAGATAAAGGACTGCAAGTTGACTGTTCTTACAATGATTTCTCGAAGGCATTTGACAGGGTCGATCATGACATTCTTTTGGAAAAACTCCAATTGATCGGTTTGTCTGATGGTTTTGTTAGGCTTTTTGGTAGTTATTTTAGGAACAGAAAACAATACGTATCGTATGGGCTTTTCGAATCAATGCCGTTTTGCACGTACTCTGGTGTTCCGCAGGGTTCAAACCTGGGGCCATTGCTGTTCACTATTTTCATAAATGATATAGCAAGCGTTATTAAAAATTCTATGTTCTTGTTATTCGCTGATGATTTGAAACTTTTTTTGAAGGTTGTCACCTTAGATGATTGTCATCGTCTTCAGTCTGATATAGATAATATAATAGATTGGGGGCGGTGTAACAAACTCGATTTCAATATTGATAAATGCAATCTTTTATCCTTTACAAGAGGGTCGCGAGTGTTATTTTTCCGTTATTCAATGAATGGCCGAATTCTCTCGCGAATTTCATCAGTCAGAGATCTTGGCGTACAATTTGAGAGCAAACTAACATTCAATAATCACATTAAGATTACTTGCAAGAAAGCATTACAAATGTTGGGCTTTATCATCCGTACCACCAGAGTCTTTTCGGGAGTTAAAGTTCTAATATTAATGTACAACGCTTTGGTTCGAAGCAGACTTGAGAGTGGGTCAATTGTTTGGGCCCCAAGATGCTCGAAATATACCCTTATGGTGGAGAAGATTCAGAAGAAATTTTTGAGACTTCTCTATATGAGGGTGTATGGATATTACCCATGGCTTTATCCAACTGACTTTCTCTTAGGCATGCTTAACTTCAATAGTTTGAATGTTCGAAGAGAAATGTATCTGGCCATATATTTCTTTCGACTTATACGTGGCCAAAATGAGAATTCCACCATTCTTGAGAATGTGAATCTAAATGTTCCTGATTATTTTTTGAGAAATCGTGGACATGAATTGTTTGTTCTCCCAAGGTGTAGAACCAGCCTGCCAATGGGGATGCCACTGGGGAGAGCTTTAACGGTGTTCAACAATATTGCTTCGGATGTCGACATATTCCACGTAGACGTGGGTGAGTTCCGACGAATACTATTTTTTATGTATTAAAGTAGAGTTCGTCGGAGCTTACTCAGTTGACTTCTTTGCCATTTTTTTTTCTACTGATTTTAATATTAAATTGTACTATTTTTTTTCTCCATTGTAAAAGTTTTAAATTTATAATTTGTCAACCTTTTGCAATGTTAATTAAATAAATAAATAAATTATCAAAAAAAACCTGTTTTCAAAAAAACTGTGGGTTACGTCCTTTTTCCTATCCACAGTCGATATGTATTAGCGTTAATTGACGGGTGGTTTTATAAATCCTATTCATATAGTAACTATGGGTCTTAGTTGACCCAAACTCACTCCCGATAATAACTACAACCGAGTTATAACTACCAAAAGTAAAATAACTCAAAAGAATAAATTAAAAAAACATATTGTTTTTAGATATTCCTGGTTTAAAAATAATTCTTTGATGCCAAATCACAATGCATCCAGCTGGACAATCAATCATATCACTATGAATATGAAAGCCATGTACACCTGTTCTGCCGTAAACGAGGTTGGAGCGGGACCGCAAAGCACTGCAAAGAGTATTGTTATTCTAGGTAAAGTATTCCACGATTTAAATAATGATAGATCACTGTACATTTTCACAATCAAAATTTCATTCAAATTAAAAAATATTAATCATTTTGAATATTTACAGTTGCCCCTACGTTTATAGCGACCCTGGCGCCAGAAACTGTTGTACTCTTCAACGCTACCGTGAGTAAATAATTTTACATTTTACAATAATTATTTACATAAGAGCTGCACTCGCAGCCATTAGGGCATGTGAAAAATGGTAATGTATTAAAATATACTCTCTATCAGATGTGTCCCGTGTGAGTATTTAAGCATTTACGGCAGGCACGAATGGGAAATTCAATGTGCCTATCAAAATGTTTGTAAAATATCAAAATGGTTTTTTATCAATATTACCCAAGAATATATCGGCAGAGTACTTTATTTTTCTCATTTACTTACCGAAACGGAAATTATGATGGTAAGCATGATTGCGCACTACTATTTGCGTATCCGTTAAATAAATTCATTCACATACGTTTCAATTGTTATTTCCTTTTAATTCACGGATATAGCACAACTGCATGGATATAAATAAATACTCAACATTATCTAAAGCAGTTTTCTTCAACCTCTTTACATCCGCGGACCGGTAAAAAATGGAAAAATATTTTGCAGACCAGCGTCAACTGGATACACATATTTACACGCAACCAGTTCTCGACTGACGACTATTCGGACTAACAATGGAGAATAAATTTGTAGAACATATTTTTTCTCCAATTTCTATCAAATATTTTATAAAATAATATTTGGCCACGAGTGAACAATATAAATGTCATTATTGGGCGTATCTATGTCTATATATGTTTTTAATTTAATGCCGTCTATTGGATTTGAAGGTTTTGAAATATTTTTTTATTTGCATGAAATTCTACTTACGAACGTTTCGACTCACGTCAAAGGGGGCGTAATGGAACAGTGTTGTAAGTCGAGAAAATATACTTTACATCTGTACATGTTTATTTTTTATTCTCTTAGATAAATTGAGTGCTGTAGGATGTTCAAACAAGATGATTAGTTTTTTTATTTCCTATTTGTCAAATCGACGCCAATATGTTGATTACGCTGGGTGCGTATCAAACGTCTTTCCAACATATTCCGGCGTACCCCAGGGATCAAATCTTGGCCCAATTTTATTTCTTATCTTTATAAATGATATTATAGAATGCATACGTGGAATAAAGTATCTGCTCTTTGCTGATGATTTAAAACTGTTTTTACGTATCAGTAATGAGTCTGACTGTACTATTCTGCAACAGAATATGAATGCTGTTTTGAATTGGTCTATAAAAAACAAACTCGACTTCAACATTTCGAAATGTTTTTGCATTTCCTTCTCTCGCTCAAGATTTCCCATCTTATATAACTATGTGATATCTAATGATGCTTTAAAGCGTTTGTCTGAAGTTGTTGATCTTGGTATAAGATTTGACTCCTCTTTCAACTTTCATTCACATATTACTTCTATTGCACTGAGTGCAAGCAAACTTCTTGGGTTTATTGTTAGACAAAGCAAACCATTTGAAAACCCAACTGTGTTTCGCACGCTTTATGTTTCTTTGGTCTTAAGTAAGCTTGAATATGGATCCATCATTTGGAGTCCATATGAAAGTTCATACAAGCTGCAATTGGAGAGAGTCCATAAGAAATTTCTTAGATATTATTATTTCAAAAAATTTAAATTCTTTCCCTTTGATAATTCCTTAAATGAATACTACCCCACCAAATTTCTTTTAGGAATGTTATCATTTCACTCTCTTGAAGCTCGAAGATCGTTTTCAAGCTTAAAGCATTTTTCTCTTCTCCTTCGGGGCCGAGTTAATAATCCTGAAATTCTCATGACTATTAATTTACATGCTCCCAATTTATTTTCACGTGGGCGAAATTATGAGCGAAAACTTTTATTTCTAAAAACTTATACCTCGCTTAGGAGGTTTGAGTCACCAGTTCCTAGGGCCGTTCGATTGATCAACTCATTGCCTAGTGAAGTGGACATTTTTGGTGATAGTATTTGTGAACTGTTTGTGAAATTTTACTATTTTATTTCTTGATTTTTTGTGTTGATTTTTATGTATTATGTAATTTTATTTTATATTCTGTGTCTTTTATTTGTCAAGTACATGGCGAATTGGCGTAAGCTGTTATGTCATGTACCATATTTTTAATTTTAAACAATAAATAAATAAATAAATAAATGTTTTCTTAGGATAATATATTCAAAAAGTAACAACCGAAAGTCAATGTCAAGATTTTATACCTTATTCATGAAAGCTAATAAAACTACCATTTCTTTTGGTGCTACATTTGTTGCTGCTTTTTTGTAATAAAATTTTTTCATTTTTAGTACAAAAGAGATATTCGAGTAATAAATTTTCGAAACATAAAAGTTATTGTGAACCGGCAATAAACTCTTGCAAACCGGTGCCGGTCCACAGACCATAGGTTGAAGAACACTGATCTTAAGTATGATTTTAAGCCTGTAAGTAAGTACTGTAAAAGGATAAGTCACTCATCCATTTTTTATCATTTCTACGATAGAAATAGAAACTTGGACAAAATCTTCAATTTTTTCAGACCCTGAAATAATAAATATTAAACCTCTCGTGACCTATTTATAAAATGGCGATTATGGAACAGCAAATATGGCCGCGATCAGAAATAGCTATACGATCGGCCTCAATGGAAAATGATGCAATATAATATTTTTTATCTCTGTTTCAGGACCTGAAATTGAAATGCCATGTTGAGTGTTCGCCTATTTGCAATATTGTATGGCGCAAGAATAATGTGATTCTTAATCCAGATAACCGCACACAGCATAATGAATTTTACATACAAGAAATTAACTACAAGGAAGACTTGGATAATAATATAAGTGAATCTGTAGAATCGAGCCTGGTAAATAATACTCTATTTAATATCATCAAATGAACCTAGTAAATTTCTTTGACATATTTAAAACTTTATTATAAAAAGTATGCTCGACACGGCAGTATAAGTAAGCTTAATTCACATCGGAATAGCGATATGTTGTTGTCACTAGTCACTGCCCAAAAATTCTACATGTGAGCCCCTAAGAGGTTAAGTGAGCCGAGTGGCATTCCAGAAAAAGTTAGATGCGTGATAATATTCTACACGTCTTGAAGTATCTCAAAAGTTAAATGAGCTCAGTATACCAAGGCTGTTGAGCTTTATATTTAAAACTGACTCTGACTTGTTTTCTTCAATCATTTCAGTTTAACTTACATATCGGGATGCTATCAGATCATTCTAGATACCAAAATAGTTCTAGTAGATTTCTCCAATCAATATGATCAGTAGACTAATAATATTTCAATATTTTTTGATTATTTTTCTTCGATTTTTCCGACTCCACCGCCCTTCAGCCATGTTTCATCCCATTTGTATGCGTCATCTATTCAATAGGTCCGCGAGATTCAAAATTGTGAGTTCAGTGGTCTATGTCCAAAAAATTAGCGACCAATGGTTGAAACTAGGGCTTGTCGGTCTTCAAAAACCAGTTTTATGGCTAAATTTGCGACATTCGAAAACCGGTTTATTCAACTTCGTAACCGGTTTTTAAATATATTTTATTATTCAAACAAAAACATAAATATTTTGACTTGATTTTTACACGGTTTCAAATAAAACGAGATGAAATACATGTACGTACATAGTTTAATATTCAGTACCCAGCGAAAGGTTTTTTCGATATCAGGAAATTTTGTTACAAATATTAGATCATCACTAAGTGATCGATCAGTGGACGATTTGTTTTTTCTTAAATCATATTTTCTGAAGAGTAATACCAAATAATTTCTTGTTGTGTATTATTATGTATAAACTTTTAAAATTTTAAACTTTTTTGCTATTATAATTGAATTGTCCATTTTTTGTAAAACTTCGAAAACCGGATAAAACCGGTTTTCGAACAATATTCACAATCGAAAACGGTTTTTTTCAAAAGTCGGTTTTTGTCCCTAATTGAAACAGCCATTTTTCTTCCCACCTTTATTTGCCAACTGACGATTTTTTTCCGTTCCAGACACTTATGAACAAGAATAGTGAATTATTCAGAAAGAATTCAACAAATACATACCGGTGTGAAACTACAGAACGATACCCAAACAGAATAAACTGCATTGAGTGTGCAAGTGTAACCAAGTTGATAGTTGAATGTGAGTAATTTCTTTTTTTAAGAAGCATAATCATCTATAAGCATTCACAAAAGGATTCTTATCTTACATTAATAATACAATGATTTGCTTATTTTCAGTTTCTCCTGAAAAGACTTCTTTTTTTCGCCAAAAAAAAAACATTTCCATACAACACAGGGAAATTCCTCATCCACTGATATGCAATCTAATGTGAGTAACTACTAGGGCTTGCAATTTACCGTCAAATTGCAATTACTGGTAAACGGTAAATAATTTTACCCATTACCTGTTTACCGGCTATTTACCGGTCAACAGCGGTGGGCTGCCAATATATTAACAAGGGGCTCGGTAAATCTCATACATGTTTTTTATTTATCCATGTCCGCTTCCAATGTCGATCATATGGCCTCCTAATGAAGGTATCTCAACCAAAGTTTTTTTTCAAAGGATCGGATGAGTGGGGGGGGGGGGTTTATGAAGAGTGTTTCTGAAAAAATAATAGGGCTAGAAATTATTAGGAATTAGGAATAGGAAGGAATATAGGGACGACACCCCACCCCCCAATTGTCTTGATAAGTTTTGTCATCCTACATGTGACCCGGTTTCTCAACATTTTAAAAGTCGACACTTCTCTTTGTCTTGATGACTTTTGTCATTTTATATGTGACACAGTTTCTCAACATATAAAAAATCGATACCCCACCCTCCGCCTTGATGATTTTTGACACCCTCCCCATCATGACGTTAAATATATTTGTTGGCATACTTAAAACAATTGCAGGGCTATCGATATATGTCCCGGGGTCCTTTTTTTTCGAATTATATTTGTTTGCATGCTTAAAACATTTGCAGGGCTGTCGATATATGCCCCGTGGTCTTCTTTTTCTTCTCTAAAATATTTTTTTTTGCATACTTGAACATTTAGAGAATTATTTACGTTTAGATTTTCTGGCTTATTCAATAAATAGGTTTGTAATTTATTTTTCACGCCAGTAAATTTTCTGACTTCTTAAAAATGCAACAAAAATCCCCCCCCCCCTGTTGAGGGCAACGGGCTTACAACTAGTCTGTATATTAATCACAAATATGTTCGTTTTCATAATGTCCCAGTGTCTTTAACTTCTTCTACGAAATATATTTGTTAGCCTAGTTGAACATTTTTATTGCAATAAAATTTTGGTGAGTTGTTGTGCGGACGCCTGCAAATGTATATGAATCAGCGGAGGGCTACCACTACGTTAATTTGTTTGTCTTTTCCGTATGCGTTCCTATACCCTTCATTCGACTGCGATAAAACTTTGGCGAGTTGTTATGCGGATGTATATGAATCAGCGGTGGGCTGCCAATATGTTTATTTGTTATTTTGTCTCTTATGCGTTCCTGTTCCTATATCGTTTATCCGATTGCAATAAAACTTTGGTGAGTTGTTATGCGGACGTCCGCGAATGTATATGAATCAGCGGTGGGCTGCCAATACGTTTATTTGTTATTTTTTCTCTTATGCGTTCCTGTTCCTATACCGTTTATCCGATTGCAATAAAACTTTGGTGAGTTGTTGTGCGAAAGCCCTTAAATTGGGTATTATGAAAGTATTAAATTATTTTTCCACGTTTACATTTTATTGTCTGGCAATTTAATACTTTCATAATACCCAATAATTCATTCATAGAAACGCGATAATTATGATCTACCCACTTAATTCATTACAACTAATTAATGTCATAAATTCTCCCTGTCATATCAATTAGGTTAACAATAATTATACTTTGCGAATACATTTTTAGATTTGTTTATAGACAATGAAAACCGTTCGCTGCCCGTCAGTTCAAGTGAATTTGTGCACTAGATAAAACCAGAAGATGCCAAAAGGCGAAACCTGGGTCGTTATCGACAAAATTTATGGAAGTGTACAAAATAAAAAGGTAAATACCAAGCTGACGGTCGAATATTATTTGACAGCTAGCCGGCGTGTCAGTGTGGCCAGCAGAAGAAAAAATAATTTTTACTGTTATTATTACTCGAACTTCGTACGTACATTACATGGTCTTATGATACAATTTCCGAGAGACGGCATTGCTTATTAATTATTGTTATTTATTTTTGTATGTACCTAAGAACTGTAATTGTCTATTTATGTCCTTAGAAATAATCCAAAAATACTGCCTAGAGACCGAAACGAATTTCTAATCACAAATGCGTCCAAATAGGATGTAAATAACCCCCTACTTGTACCGAATTGGCGTTGGACCTTTCGTTTTTATCTCATCCACATATTCTCCACGTTTTGCGTGTGTATATCACTATCGTATGGATCCACAAAGTTGTCTTGGTGGATCAAAACCAGGGATGGGCTGGAGGGGGCTCGCGCGAGCCCCTTGTTAAATTTCGGCACGGCCGGCGAGCCTCTTGTTAAAATAAGAAAACCATTCGTCTTAGATCAAATCTGCATCTTACTGCAATTTCTGTAGATGGTTAAATTTTATTATAAAACAAGTGGTGTTTGTGATGTCAA
Organism: Himalopsyche anomala; assembly: GCA_031772345.1. Classification (NCBI taxonomy): domain Eukaryota; kingdom Metazoa; phylum Arthropoda; class Insecta; order Trichoptera; family Rhyacophilidae; genus Himalopsyche; species Himalopsyche anomala. The sequence goes on along the minus strand of CM062823.1, from coordinate 9,133,381 downwards.
AAAATTCTCTCCGACCCTTCCGATCCTTCAATTCAACTGTGCGTGACGAGAGCGATTAGTTAATAACTAGTACTGTCTTAGCTATATCCTTCTATCCCTATTTTTTGAAAAAGAGAGATTGATCGACTGAGTAACAAACAGTTCTCGTAAAAAACTTCTGTTGTGATGCTTCCATTAGGATGCCATATACTCCACATTGGGAGTGGACATAGATTTAAAAAATGTATGAGATTTACCGAGCCCCTTGTTAAGATATTGGCAGCCCATCGCTGATCACAACCGAATGCGTGAATATTCCGTCCAATGTTCGATGTTCGAAAATAAATAAATAATCAATGTAGTCTTCCGGAAATTATATCATAAAACCATGTAACGTACGTACGAAGTTCGAATAATAATAATAGTAATAATTATTTTTTCTTCTGTTGGCCACACTGACAAGCCGGCTAGCTGTCAAATAATATTCGACCGTCAGCTTGGTATTTACCAATAAATATAATTCAAATTTAATATCATCGAAACTAAAAAAATTGAAGGGGACAATGTACTTTTGCCAAGCATCCCAATGATTCCAACAGATATGCCATTTGAATTTAAATGTTTGCAATTTCCGGTGCAACTCGCATTTGCAATGACCATCAACAAAGCACAGGGACAATCACTACAAGTGTGTGGACTAATTTTGTAAAATCCATGCTTTTCACATGGACGTATGTGGCCTGTTCACGCTTTTGAAAACCTTCAGATCTATTTGGATACGCACTAGACAGAAAAACAAAAAATATCCAAAAGCACTTCAATAAACAGAATTAAAACACACACTTTCATTCTTTGAGTGGCATGTCGGGTACTCGCTAGTAATTTATAAAACGTAATTGAGTACGTAAGTTTTATTTAAAAATATATAAAATCACAACGAAATTTGAAAACATTATGACTAAGCTAAAGAGGGATTGCAACGTATCCCAAAATATTATAAAGTCGGTGATGCACTTCCCAACCCTGCATAGTTGCGCGTTTTGCTTTCCCAACAAGCCGTTTTTGAAATCGATATTATATTTACAATTTGTCACTTTTAGGTATTTCACTATCATTCTAACAGATGTCTCTGTGTGATTTTTTTTTTTTATCGATCTTGGCCTAGCATAAGGTGTTTAAATTCGAGCGTGTAAACAAGCTCATTTTGTATGGCTGGCCCTGCAGGAACGGAATCATAGAGCGCGTTAGCACGCTATAATTTGGTATAAAATTCTGTATCATAATTAACTTTTTATTTTTATTTATTGCAGTGCTGTGCCGGCACCAGTCTTTACATGGCACTACAGATACGCAATAGAAAATAATTCGATGTTTTCTGAAGTAAGTCGAAATTCGATTTTCGATCCAAAAGGAAATAACCTGACGTTCAAGCGAGGTTTTAAAAATTCAGAGACCATTGAATTTTTTTGTCGAGCTTCCAATAAGCATGGATCCCTGGATGATGAAATTACTCTCATTAACGTCACATGTAAGTCTGCTAGTTCATATAGCTCTTAATTAATACAATATTGAAAGGAATTATAATAACAGAAATAAGTATTTGAATGAAGTATTAATGTGAAAAAATTACTAAAATTTAAATGATTGCATTAGAATTACTAGAATTTTAGCTGTAAAATCACTTCTACAAAAATTTTAACCGTACAGTTCAAGCTGCAAGAGGTCCCGTAAGGGATCGGAAGGTTCCCAGGTCAAATTCTGATAAAGGGGTGACCAAACTTTTTTAGAAGCAGGCAGGATTGATTTATCAAACACGTTAGGGGGGGGGGGCGACGAAAATGGAATTATATGAGAGTTTTCAAAAAATCAATATTTCTCATATGTAAAATATTTTTATACATATATTAAAAATCAGGGGCCGGATTGAAATCTTTAGAGGGCTGAATGAGTAGCTTGGCAACGGCTGGCCTTTACCAAAGAATGTTTATATTAATTTGAACATTTGAGATCTATTTATTTATTTAATTGACATTGCACAAGGTTGACAATTTATAAATTTAAAACTTTAAAATGGAGAAAAAAAATAGTACAATTTAATATGAATAGCAGTAGGAAAAAAAATGGCAAGGAAGTCAACTGAGTAAGCTCCGACGAACTCTACTTTAATACATAAATAGTATTCGTCGGGACTCGCCCACGTCTACGTGGAATATGCTGACATCCGAAGCAATATTGTTGAACACCGTTAAAGCTCTCCCCAGTGGCATCCCCATTGACAGGCTGGTTCTACACCTTGGGAGAACAAACAATTCATGTCCACGATTTCTCAAAAAATAATCAGGAACATTTAGATTCACATTCTCACGAATGGTGGAATTCTCATTTTGGCCTCGTATAAGTCGAAAGAAATATATGGCCAAATACATTTCTCTTCGAACGTTCAAACTATTGAAGTTAAGCATGCCTGCTAATGCATGAGTACTTTCCTTTCTTCTCCATTTCAATTGAAATTAAAAATATTACTCGTTATGGTATTTGTAAAAACCTTACGTTTGTGTGAACCGGGTTTTATTTTCTTTCCATATAGCTTTGCAAATTTATGTGAAGAAATATAATACTCTTTCCCGGACCCGATTCGGCGTGCCTGATTTTTGGAACCCTATATTTTTATTGCCAGTATTTTGAAAAAGTTAGATATAACTTTTTCAAAATGGCTTATCATTCATCTGGTCTAGCTGAAAGAATTCGAAACTTATCATGATTGTCATGCATTCTTTATTCGGTAGTATTTAAATAAATCTATGTTTCAGATAAACCCATGTGTGATATATTTCTTGCCTCTAATGGTTCGACAGTAAACTGCTTGGCAGATGGCAATCCAAGAAACGTAACTATTTTCCACTACATTTTACACATGAGACTTAATGTTTGAGTTTAACTTGAGTTGAAATTACTAATCGGGTTTGTTATCCATAAATAGATCACATTTGAGTGGGAAATTGAAGGAATTAACGCAAACGCTATAATTAAAAATTTAAGCTGTGACAACAGGCATAGCACATTTTTTTTAAGTGACATTCCGACAGCCGAAGATGACAGAAAAGTAATGTGCACAGTTTCAAATGATATAGGAAACACAACATGTCATTGGAAACGAAACGGTGAGCTGACATTTTAAATATTTTCATTATTATTATTATTTTATGAATCAAATGTATCTATTTTTCTTATGAGACAAAATATAACCTTCTCATTAATATATTACTCTAGCAATTTTCTCTCATTACAGTAGTAAAATACACATATTGACTGGTATTCAGTGTTATGTAATATGTCTTATATGTGATATTCTTTTTAAAAAATCACGCACAACTTATTTCTCCTAGACTCTAGAGCAGTGGTTCTTAACCAGGGGTACGCGCACCACTCGGGGGTGTGAGAAAGCATTTCCGGAGGTGCAGGAGACGTTTCTATTTTGACAAATATAAAAAATGTATATTTAATGTTTTACAAATACGTAAATAAATTTTAAAAGTGGTGCGAGAACATATTTTCAGATTCAAGGGGGTGCGGGTCACTTATAAGGTTAAGATCCACTGTTCTAGAGGGCGGCAAGAAACACTGAAATCTTACATACTCATTTACAAAAAATGTTTTGTGAATGAAGTGTGAACGTTATTGAATATTCTTACCATATTTTTATTCTAAGAACCAAAATTAAGCTCATATTTTTATGTTACATGTTTTAGAAATAATTAATCAACAAATAATAAGTGATTTAATAAAATATATTTTTATTGTTATGAATTACCCAACCTAAAAAATAAGCTGTGTTCCGGTAACATTTCCAGATTTTCGAAATGTTCCATTGCACAATAAGTTTGGGAAACCCTGGTCTATGGTATCAAATATAAAAAAAAAACAATTTTGATTTAAAATTGGTCTAACAGAACGCTATTCTGGCCAGCTCGAGTGTTTCCTTTATTTTATTTAAGTTTTATGATAACAACTTGGAAAATAAATATAACAATAAGCATATCTAAAACATCCTGGCTGCACGCGCTGCTGTTCTGTTTGGTAACGGTGACAAGAAAAACAATCACATAAACATGAAACCAGCCGTTTTTATCAGTGAACGTGTTAATACTTCAAATTGTATTGAGATATTCATCGATCCAGACGAGTAGTTAGAAAAAAAGAAGAAACAATAGAACCAATTTTGGAAAAGGAAAAGAGGTTGTCTTTATTGGTTTTCTACTGTCTATGTTGTCACTGTTGTAAGTTATGTGTTATCTTATAGGATTATCTCGACTGATTATTGCAAACAATGTTTTACAGGAGAAAAGTGGTGGACATTGCAAAACGTTATGATCACAGTGTTTATTGAAGTGATCGTTATAATAATCGTATTCCATATTGTAGTATTCTTTTTGGAATTGCGAAAAATAAGGAAAGAGATTGGTGAAAACGGTGAGTATTTTTAATCTTTATTTTACTTCCTGTACGCAGCCAAAAATCAATTCAACTTGCCGCGAGAGAAACGATAATGAAACGGAAACAAAAAAAAAATCTTTTGTGATTAATCACTTTTAGGGTGTTCACTGTCAATACTTGGTGGAAAGGCATTATATTAGTAAAAACACAATATTCCTTTGTACTTCATTCTACTTTATTTAATACTTTACTTGGAAGCGGGGAAAAATAGGAAACTATCATTAAGCCTATTCACTTTATTAATGTAGCATTTTATCACTGTCAAAAATTTCCCAAATTTTAATTATGTTTGTAATTACTTTCAATCACCATTCTAAATTTATTAATCTGAGATGACTTTTTAATTATATGTCAGATGTGTTAAACATTTTAATTTTGTGTTATTTTAGAATCACTTTTAATGTAATTGGTAATTTCTTTTCAATGCCAATTGTTGTTTATAACTGTTCATTTTTGTATAAATAGCATTGTTAAATTTTATTTCTTATCAGTTGACGATGCTCGTAATGAGCGAAACCGGTCCTGACATATTAAATAAAGTGGAATGAAGTACAAAGGAATATTGTGTTTCTACTAATTTTGTGATTGATATGACGTCCAAATTACGGGGTGACATTAAAAAGATATCATATATTTAGGATTTTAAAAAATAATAAAATTATTTTATTTGTGAGGTGTTTATTTATTTTTATTAAAAAAAAATATCATATTATTATTAGGGCTTAAAATAATTTTGTGTGACCCATCAGAGAGGTGCATTATTTTATTTGGCCCACCAAGTGATTTCAGTTGGCCATCCCTGATTAAGATACTGACCTGAAGATGTAAAAAATTATAAATTTTCACAGATACATATACATATGTGCAATGTTCCCACTGAGGTGTGCACATGAGCGCGCGCACACCTCCTAAAATGTGCCCACACACACACACTTTTTTATCCCCGCACAAGACCACACACAGAAATATTGTAAAAAAGAGTTTGTTTCACCAAATTTTTATACTTTCGCACACTTTTTATTTTGCTGAAAATTTACTGCTCACATAAGTTGATGGTCCGCACACACAATAGAAAAATTAGAAGGAACGCTGCATATATAGTTTAAACTTGTTGATGTAATTTATTTTATCGACCATTGCAACAAAACTGGCTAAACATTTAAATAAATTGTTCTTTTTTTCATCTTTCAACATGGACAAATAAATGGATGCTGTGATAAATATTCATCTGATAACTGTAATTTCTTTATCGATGGTAGCCAAAATAAAGTAAGTTAAATCTATGTAAAAATAGCCTAAAACCTTAGACATACACTACTTTATTATATTTATGTATTATTTACAACTAACATAAGTTAAATAATTGTTTACAATTGGGCCTCGTTTAACACGATTTTATGATTCCACAAAAACGTTGTGTAATCTAAATAGTTTCAAAACAATAACAAAGTTTGTTAAAATAATTAGCATTAATTATTAAAAAATCGATAAAATATACATTTACGTATATATTGAATAGAAATTTAATAAAATACATATATTAATAAATTAGATAATTCATTCATCATCGCTATCACTTCCAATTCTATATGCTCAACTCATGAGTTATCATCATCGAAAGACTCAAGAGTATTTTTGGATTTAGCCTTTAAAAAATCTGTAATAAGCGATTGTCTGCTTTCAGAGTATAAATCTTTAGTATTTCGTTTTAAAGGGTTAAAATATTTTGTAATTCCCTGTTGCACTTCAAACTTCTTTCCATTATTGGATCATTTTCTATTAAAAAATGTTCTAATTTATCAGCCAATCCCAAGCCGTCATCTATTATTTTTAATGTGAAATATGTAGCTATTTCGCTGAAACTGCTTTCTGAGTCATTAATTATGGTAGGTTCATCCAACACTTTGGCTAATTCTTCTTCGATCAATGTACGATCCTCGAATATTTCTTCGATATCTTGAATATCAAAATCATCAAATATTTCTCTACCGATACCACGACAGATATTAATTGTCATCTTCAATTGGTGGTACAACATTTTCTCCGGGGACTTCTTCTGGCCATAGCTTTCTCCAGCAAGCATTTAAAGTGGATTGTTTTATTTCTTTAACGGATGCAGAAACTATATCGACACAATGAAAATCGAATGGAAAAAAATTCCAATCTTGTGTAACTGTTAAATTCTCATCTTGATCGATATCATTTAATATTTTTTCAAATGTGCGATGAATATATTACTCTTTAAATGTTAAAATTATTCCTGGGTCTAAGATCTGAATTATAGACGTAGTGTTTGGTGGTAAAAAAAAATGTCAACATTTGGATGTTTTAAATCGAGCGGATGTCTTGGTGCACTGTCCAGTATCAATAATATTTTTAAATCAAGATTATTTTTACTCTTATAAGTTTCTGCATTGAGTATAAAACATTTGTAAAACCAAATATTATTTGTAGTCCAAGCCTTTTTATTTGCTCTCCAACCTCTTCAGTGCTCGGGGGCTTAAATACCGATTAATAAATAAAGGCTTCATTATGAACTCTCCGGAAGATTTAAAACATAAGAGTAAAGATATTCTTTCTTTCGCCAACTTGAATCCCTTCGCATGTTTTTCGCTTTTTTAAATGAAGGTTCGATGGGGCATCGTTTTTCAGTACAATCCTGTCAACAAGTCCTGACATGTCCAGTATGATTTGTCATAGCACGATTCATGGGCGTATCAAATCAAATATGTTGATAAATTTTAAGACACTTTTTTTGAAAACGTTTTGTACAAAAATATGCCACAATTCATTAACCGAGTTATATCAAAACCGTGTTGTATAAAACCGTGTTATACGAGGCCCAAGTGTACATGAATATTTAAGAACGTTGATAAAAAAACGAGAATAATCTTTATATTGGAGAGGCTACAGCTCTGCAGTTCCTTTGTACGAGCTGCCACTGTGTAATATTTAAAATAAATAATATCTTATAAATATTCTTTCCATTAATTTGATAGTATGTCCAAATGTTTATTTTTGTTAATTTCAGGGAGTTGATCGTTCCATCAATGAATTCATTACTCCAGGCACAGAGAAGAAGAAACAATTTAAATCATTAATTTAATGAATTATCTTTGATATCCGTGCAGAAGTAAAACTTACAATGAATGTAGGATGCACAATATCATAGCAATGGAAAGATAAACATATTTTTATGAACCAATGAAGTTTTATCAAGTAATCTTTGGTCACTATTGAAATATTTTTTAATAATCGACTTCACTGCACAGCAAATATTTTCATCAATATATTTAATAGTTTTGTATTTTTTTTTATTGTTGCGCTATTTATGTGGAAATAAGTTTTTCATTTAAAATAAATACAATGTTCTCACTACATTCTGTGCAATCAAGTAAACATTTTTACAAAAACTGTCGCGTTTTTTTCTACCTCCACTATTGGAATAAAACAATTTGAAGAACCCTCTAAGTTAACTACTAGTTTCCTGGCTGAAGATAGAGTTAGGGTAGGTACAAACTAAGGCTTTAAATCCCTTTACCGCATGTTAGCCAGCTGAGTGTCTGCTGAAGGCTTTGGTGGAAAAACGCTAAGAATTTTTAAAATTAAAATACAGAATCCTGAATACTAATAACATTTACAATTAAATCATACCAAAAATATAATTAATATACTAATCAGGTAAATACAAGCGCGATTAGCAAACCAGTCCTATCCTAGTATTATTCTTCTATCACTAACTCTCAACAAAAAATAGTAAAATTGAGATTGAGCCTAGCTAAGAAGCAATTTTCACAAAACAATTGTAGATATATGCTCAATAAGAAGTTCATATGATTCTCATTGGGGCCAGAATTTCTCTGATCATTTGTTCTCAACTTCATCCAGAAAACATTCACCACAGCAAATTCATATCAACATATCTAGGGCTTCCAACCCGGTTCAAATCAAATAACTCTTAAGACCTCATTCTACTTGAGATCCGATTGCAATAAATCATAGCACGCCTTAATTATTGTATGCTATGTAATTTGTCTTTTGTGCGAGCAAGTTGGCATTTCTAATGGGGTTGAAATATCATCTTTAGCAATTTTAATCTTTGTTGTTCGTGCTCATGCCCAGAGGATGTGATCAGCATTCTGACTCATAATATTGAATCATTTATTGCATAAACAATGATTTTACACCATCTGCATCACAGCTCTCATCTTAGCTCTCCGGTAGATAAGTAGTAGCCGGATCAGGTTAGTTTATTAGATTGTGGAGGCGCTTGTTGGATGCAGTTTGAAGCCATATAGACTTTTAACGCCGCTGATAATAACGTAAAACAAAAAATATAAGCCGCAACTATGTAATACAATTTCTTGGATTAAATAAAATTAAATCCACTTTTCATAATTCTCGTTGTATGTCCAAATGTTTCTTTTTGTTCATTTCAGGTGGTTAATCGTTCCATCAAGGAATTCATTACTGCAGCCACAGAGAAAAAAAAACCATTTAAAACATTGATTTAATAAATTTTCTTTTGTGTTCCTGTAGAAGTTAAACTTGACAAAAATGAGAATGCATAATATCATGGCAAATACAAAATACACATATTCTTATTGAATGTAACTAAGAATATTTATCAAGCAAATCTTCTTCACTATTAAATGCCTTAATAATTCACTTTGGTCCATAGTAAATATGTTTAGCAATATACAGTATGCGCAAGAATGTTTCGCGTACCGTACGAAAATTCAGTTTTGTATTTTAAAATGTCTTTAAAGAACACAAATGAATTATATATTTACAAATATCACTACAAATATGCTTAACCATGTATCCACATCTCAAATATAAATAGTTTTACCTTTGACACAACTTTTAACAGCTAACAATGAACTAATGATAGCCCAAGGTAGTAGAATTAACAAATTGTTGTATTCATGAAATATTCTTTAATTTAAATATGCGATTACTTTTTTTATCTATTGTTAATTATTGATAATTTTAAGCATCCAGGGAACTTAATATGCATTTAAAAAAAAACATGTTTTTTTTAAAGATTTTTATTCCAATTAGTAGAAAATTTCCCACCCTTAGCTTTCATTGGGGTTGTTATTCGCCATGGTACTGAATTATACTGTTTTAAAGATAAATTAACCTTTTTTTGGTTATTCTAAACACTTTAAATAGCTTTATTCAATTCATGTATTGTTTTGGGCTTAAGATCTGCAATTTTGTTGCCCATTATCGTCGAGAAATTCTCAATGATGTTGAGATCAGGGCTGTTACCTGACCATAAAAAGCTCTTTATGCCAAAATTTTCTTGGTGTTTCATCGCCCAAATAACAGATAAAAATATAAATACCACATTTGTAAAATAAATTGTTTGAAGGCCAGCAAAAATTATGAAGTGATATATTTTGCACTATGACAAAGAGCGGAATCATCTTGGAATACTTTCCGTACTATGAAGGATAAAAACTTCTCATAGTTGAAGTGATTTAAATACAGTGCCCCGGGCAGCAGGACCCCTTCCTACTCCACTAAGTATGCGTAAGTATCAAAATTAATTAAACAACAAAAAATCGATTTTTAACAAAAGCAAAACAGTAAAATAAATATATTTAAACGACAAAAAGTAAATAAATTCATTCAAAGGTGAAATAGAATATCAACATTTTTTTTTTAAATTCTTACGTTTGCATTCCTGTTGTTGGGCTATTTCATTTTAGCCCACCCGGCACAGTTTTAATTTTAATACCCGTTAGTAATAACAGTTATAATCAATTTAAGTTTACGGTAAATTACATATTGTTACATATTATAAGTGTATTGCGTAACAATCGATTGCTTATTTAAGTATTGCATATGAGTGGTAAAAAATTCAATCCTTCCCCAGAACATAGAGAATTGCTTTGAGATTAATCGAGCTCCATGTTAACGTATTGGCACCCCACTGCTGACCGTATTCTCCGGATTCGGCTTGGGAGCCAAATCCGTACTATTGCTTGTTTGTAAAATTAAAAAGAATTTTCCAGGGAAAGAGATTTGGCTCCAATGAAGAAGCGATTGCCGAAACTGAAGGCTATTTTGAGGCCAAAGATAAATCGTTCTACAAAAAAGACACGAAATGTCAAAAAGGCGTTGGAATGAATGTATCACACTCTTGAAGGAGACTATATTGATGAATAAGGACACATGGAAAAGAAGGAAAAGCCATTTGAATTATTCAAAAAGCTTTAAGAGTTTCCACAGCAATGAAAATAGAATTATCAGTTGTCAGTGAAAAATTAGACACTGGCTTAATAAATCGTTTCTTACGAAATTTCCAAATTAATTGCAAAAGCTAGAAAAGCGCTTTAAATTTTCGAATCTTTGATTTTGCAATTTCAAGGATAGAGTGAAAATTAAGCTATTCAGGTTATCCCTTTGAGCAATTCCGTTCAGTATCAAGGCTTGCAATTTACCGTCAAATTGCAATTACCGGTAAACGGTAAATAATTTTACCCATTATCGGTTTACCGGTTATTTACCGGTAAATGAAAAAATAGATCTATATAGATTAGATGATTAAAATATAACTGTATGCCACGTGCTTTTACTAAAAACGGTATCCTAGATTGAAACCTAAATAATTTTAAATACGTTTCAGGTAAATAATGTTATATAAATATATAATATATCATTCATTTTTATATTTTCGTTATGAATTGCTAACTGAAGCTTTTCCTCCAATGTTAATAGTTGGACTTTTTCTATTTCATCTTTATCTCTTTATTTTTGTTCAGAAATAATATTATTATGCTCCTTTGAAAAGTCATACTTAATTATATCTTTGATTTTCTTCCTGCACTCATTATTATGTTGTCACATTTTTTACATTCTTCGGATTGGCTAGCTTTCACTCAATTAAAATGTTGCCATATTTATGTTTTATCCATTACATACTATACAAAACAAAATGTTTATTTAAAAAATATTTGTTATATAAAATCAATATTAACAAATTTGCATTTTGCAAATAAACAAGCATGCAATACATGCAAACAAAGAAGAATATGTATCAAATTACGTATGCTTTTAAAATAAACTTCGTCCCGAGTCCTAAAACAAGTATATAGGATCAGCTGCAGAGTTCGAGCGGTCACTGTGATGGTGATGACAGTAAGTTGACACCAGTATGACCACTAAAAATCTGTGTTTTAATGTTGCCAGAGTGGAAAAACCTATCTCTTAATTTATTACGGATATCTAGAATAAACTTTTGTTATAATATGATTGTATTTATCCTTGATTATCAGTATAATATTTACCGGTAATTACCGATGGTGCTTTTTGGATGATTTACCGGTAAACTGGTAAACCGGTTAACCGGTATTGCGAGCCCTAGTATGTATATATGAGATGGTAGATGATTAAGAAAAATACAATTAATTAACATTTTGCCTTAAACAGTTACACATCGACTAACCTAAAACGATGTGTCAGATTTTTGATGACGAAAAAAGTCGTATAGATAATTCAATGCTCTTTTTTTCTAACCCCGGGATTGAAAATTCACCATAAAACGTGTGAAAATTTGGGATTCTGAATTGAAAAATTTTTGCTCGGCTATTTTGAAATTCTTGGAATTTACGAATTTCCTGAAATTTGAAAAAGAATTTTGAACTTCTTGTCCTCAATCCCGAAATAGTGGGATAAGTACTATCAAAATTCACAACACTTTCAGTTACACAGAACACAACGGTTTGCTACAGCGATGGGCTGCCAATACGTTAGCAATTGGTTCGCTTAGTCTCAAATCAATTCTCGGTGTTCCGGGGAATGAGTGAATTCACTCCAAAGCAATTATATGCAATACTAAAATAAGCAATCGATTTCTATTTAATACACTTATAATATGTAAAAATATGCAATTAAACTTATCAATATAAATGGCTAAAAATGTATTGCTGGGTATACTGAAGATATCGTAGTTTATATGAGTCAGAAATTGCAGTTATATACTAATTTGATCTGAGAATATTGTTTCCTTTTAGATTAACAAGGGGCTCGCCGGCCTAAGTAAAATATAACAAGGGGCTCGCGCGAGCCCCTCCAGCCCACCCCTGGTTTGCTACCGACACATTAACAAGGGGCTCACTGAATTTCAAGCAATAATTTTTGAAGCCTATTCACTTAACATTCGATAAAAGTTTGTAAACACATGTCACAGTTTTTTGTGTTAGAATTTTTGATTTTATGGTGAATATTAAATCCCAGGATTGGAAAAATTATCAAACATGAGCTTCCGGGATTACAAAAGGGTCTGGTATTGGATGCCCTTATACATACTAGGACCTCCAATCCCAAGATCCCGTCCAATTTTGTGATTCCGAAATCCCGGGGTTGTGATAGTATTAATTCCGGTATTTCGGAATTGAGAAAATTTGAGAAAGTTGCGCGAGGGCTAAAAAAGGCTAAAAATCCCATTTTTTCATTTTGACAATTCTACAAATTTCTAGAATTATGAAATTAGAAATCTTGGAAGAGCCTGGAAATGAGAGAGAGAAAAAGCTCTCGCATCTTTTCATTTTGGGGATTTCGTAAATTCCTGAATTGCTTGGTTCAAAACATCTGGGAAGAGCTAAAAAAAGGTCTCATATTTTTTCATTGGAGGAAATCTGTAAATTCCCAGGATTTAATAATCGCCGAGAAAAATATCAATTCCGAATCCTGAATTTATACACGATGGTATTGTAAATTTTCAATAGGATTGGAAAAAATGCCAATCCCGAATACCCAGAATTACAAATAGGGTCCGGGATTGGATACCCTGGTCCATACTTCTCATTCCTGATGATTAAAAACATTCGATAAATTGACCAGTGTACATTTTTTTTTTTTAAAAAAACCCCGGTGTGATTTCAGCATGGCATGCGTGATATGGACTGATAAGTAATCTAAACTAAAGTGAGTCAATAATTAATTATACAGTAAAATTCTATTTCAATTAATAATATTCTGTTGAAAGCAAACAGGGTGTGAAGTTGTGTACCAAAAACAAATACTATTTGTGATTGATGAGATTGAGTGCTCAAATTAATTCGAAGGTATGTCAAAGATTTGTAATATTATACATTCGTTGCCGCTTGGCACCTCGTGTTCGAAAAATTGAAAACTTTCTTTTTGAATTTTACAAAATATCAACAAAAAAAAACATTATTATCACCTTTTTTAAAAAACATACGCTATTTGTTAACAACTTGAAAACACTTATAATAAGCAATCAGATATAACAGGAAGCGTGCAAGTTGTGGTAAAACTGTTTCAAATTTGTTGTGGATTTCAGTTTAATCTGCACCGGCTTAATATTGCCATGTATTTGTTCTTAACACTTCCCTTTTGGTTCTTCAAGGGCTAGCAACATATCGAAAGTATTTTTAGCACCGTAGAGGAAGTGTTAAAAGTAAGTGTTTTTATTTACTGTAAAACATTTATCTTTCAGTCTTGACGATTTTTTATATCTCTTTTATATCAATGAATTAATTGCATTTTACTCACCATACTCGTTGTTTGTAATAGTTAGAGACCCTATGACCTGCTCAGTTGTGATTTTTTCACTTAGTACATTTTTTCATTTCTTTGTTTTCATTTGAGGAAAAATATATTTTATTTTAAAAAAATACTTCACAGTTTGTTTCACATATGTGTAAGTTTTCTGGTAATGATCATTTCCCTACGAAGTATTATATTTCCTCTTCAATAATTTACATATTATATACCTATACTATCAGAAGGGTTGCATTATTATGATTCGTCGATTTATAAAGCAAACTTCTTTGTTTGTAAATGTGCAATAGTTGTTTCCCATCTCATCGAGTCGCCTCTAACCACTGTGCCCTCACAGCAGTGTTCTTCAACCTTTTTACATCGGCGGACCGGTAAAAAATGAAAAAAAAAATTCGCGGACCAGCGTCAACCAGATACACATATTTTACACACAGACAGTTCTCGAGTTAAGACTATTTGAACAAAAGGTGGAAACATACTGCAAAATCGCAAAATCAACCAATGGAGACCGTGCACACTTATCGCGTTGGATGTTTGCAGTACGTTCCTGTCTCATACAATACAATGGCAAATATGTAGCTATGATCACATCCAACACGCTTACGTGTCGTCGGGTGTCGGCAGTATGTTTCCGCCTTAACAATGGAGTATAAATAAAAAATATTTTTTGAAATAAAATAAATAAATAAAAAAAAATTAAAAATAAAATTTCTTTTAAATATTTTATAAAATAATATTTGGCCGCGGATGAACCAGATAAATGTCCATAATTAGGAGTGTTTATGGCGACGTTTTTTTATTATTTAAATCCCGTATATAAGATTTGATTTTTTATATAGGTTTTAAACACTTTTTTATTTCTAGTTTCGACTTACGTCTAAGGTGGCGTAACGGAATCTTTTGTAAGTCGAGAATTAACTGTACACCTGTACATGTTAACTTAGGATAATATATTTAAAAATTTGCAATTGAAACACCTACTTAATCATTTTATTCATGAAGGCTAAAGAAATTACTTTCTTTTTTGGTGTAAATATAAAAATTATCGCTAGGGCGGACTTTTTCGAAATGGTGCCGGTCCGCGTAGGTTGAAGAGCACTACTCACGGAAATATTGTGCAAATGACTAACCGTGAGCAATTTGATTTGCATAGTGATTCAGACAGCATCCTGATTAACTGACATTCAATCAACTATTTTTGAATTTAGGATATTTTCAATCCTGCAACGCACAGTAAACATTTCTAAACAAACACTTTTATTTAATAATAACAGTCCAGTAGTTTAATGATGTCACGGCGCACCTGGGCTCATCCCCGGCACTTATTTTTCAAACAGGGCCTAGACTTTTTTTATTTCTTACTTCAATAAATTTGAGTTAACAAACCGTCCAAACACAATCACGTGTTGAGTATTTTAGACCAGTTAAAATAAGTGCTAAGCACACAGGAATGGCACATGGAATTCGAGTAATGTAAATTGATAATTAGGAATGGATGAAGACTTATTGAAGCATGAGAAACGACTTATTTTTACGTCCACCCTTATTTAGTCTACCAAATATTCACATTTTTTTACCTGTACAGATGCGTATACAATAAAGAAATGTCAAATTTAATAACACTATGAATAAATTATTTTAAAGACCATTGCTTAAAAAATCATTATTTTTGCGATATTTTGACATTTGTTTCGGCTGTGTATTAAATGGTTATCATGAAAAAGTTTTACTAACAATAAGCTGATTTAACTTTTTTTTCAATTATAAAGAAGAGTGTACTAAACTTTTTTTGTATTCCAAATCAAAACTTTTTATTAATTGAATCGGCATTTACTTGGTAGAACTCCATTTTAATACAGTAAAAAATATCAAAGTACATATTAAGTTGTACATCTTTTTTTAAATCAGTTTATAGCTATTTCGGCGTATGCCATAGTCAGAACTAGGGCTTATACAAAAACCGAATTTTGAAAAAACCGGTTTTCTAATTTCAATATTGTTCGAAAACCGGTTTTCGTAGTTTTACAAAAAATGGATAATTCAATTCAAATAGCGAGAAAAAGTTCAATTTTTATGTTGTTTATTTATATACATAATAATACACGACAAGAAATTATTTGGTGTTACTCTTCAGAAAATATGATTTAAAAAAACGCAAAGCGTCCACTGATATTATTGTAACAAAATTTCCCAATATCGAAAATACCCTTTCGCTGGGTAATTAAGCCATCAAATAAAAGATCCAAATTTTCTGTCCTTTTGCTTATAGACTCGTTTATGAAAAATTCGGCACAAACGTTTACCAAGTTGAAAAACCGGTTTTCGAATGTCACAAATTTAGCCAAAAAACCGGTTTTTGAAAACCGACAAGCCCTTGTCAGTACCAATGACTAACTAGTTTTTTTTCACCATGTCCGCTCCCAATGTGGAGCATATGGACTCCTAATGGAGTTTATCTCAACAGAAGTGTTTCTACGAGAACTGCTTGTTACTCAGTTGCTCAACCTCTCTTTTTCCAAAGAGTTTTAACTACTTTTGATGATGCCATAAGCCAAAATAGCTATAAACTGATTTTTTGAAATATATAACTAAATACTTTGATATTTTTTACCGTATCAAAACTTTTTACTTAATTAATTACTCATTTATAACTTATAAGTATTATAAATTGACCTTTAGTTAGTATGATTGTGTTTTTTTTATATAATATTAAATTTGATGTGTGCGACACATAAGTTGTTTGTAAAATTGACTATCATTATACCATGACTTACAAGTAGGGCTTCCAAACCGGTTTAAACCGAAACCGGTTAACCGGTTTATCGCATGTTTTGAAAAAAACCGAAAACCGGTTTATTTCACGCGGTTAACCGCGTTTTATCAAATATACTCTTTTCTTATTTTATTTTTTTTTTCAAAAAGAAAAATCTTTTCCAATGAATTTACTGCGTAGAAGCGGAAACAATTGACATAACACAAGAAACATGCATATGAATTGTATAAAAAAATCTACTTATGTCTCAAAGTTGTCCATGTCCATGTGAACAGAAATGACTTTTTCAAATATTTTAATATTTTTTCGTAATTATTGACAATTATTTATAAAAAGACGGAATGATTCTTACATGCATGTCACTCAATAACCTTTATTGTAAATTTGACAAATCATCCGTATAAATCATGAAAAAATTATTAATAAGGATACCATATAACTATGTACCATTTTAAAACGTATACAATTTAATTAATGAGTAATAATCTACATCTCCTTACACATTGTTATTTTTTTGTGTGTATTTAGTAGATATATTCTTCCTTTGCATAATTATTGCATTATAATTATTCTAAGTATACTTAATTTTGTCTTTAAATCAACAATGCAAAAAGAATCTGCTTTAAATATGATATTTTTAATTATTGTATCAACCTTTTATTCTCCATCATAATGCAATATGTGAAAACTAATACCCAAGAGCTAATTGTAAAGTTTTACCTAACGGGGGGTCAAAATTATTCCAAGAACTTTGTCCCATGTCACTTTTAATGTATTGTTCAATTATATGGTTGCTTCATACATTTCCGTTTGCAAAACGTTGACAAAAGATGCAGTCGTATTTTTATAACCTAAGGACTCATCCTTTCTCAGTTGTAAACATTAGACGTTGCGTATTGTTAAGTGTCATTAAATTAATACCAGATGTGGCTAAAATGTTACCCTCCCACAAGGTCGACGAAGTACAGTAAAATAATCAACAATAGAACGGACAAACTTAAAAGATGTTTTATGACTTAGTAGAGTTTAATGCTAATACATTTACTTAAATCATCAATCTCATATTATTTAAAAAAAAAAACAGTGTTTCTTTTATATAAAATAATATGAGATTATTGATAGTTTCTCAGTAATATACAAATTGCTTATACGCACCGATTATGAGGTTATAGGAAATTAAGAAGTCATTGATATTTTTCAGGTAAATAGCACAATATCTATCCTAACTAGAACAATATAAAAATATATTCAAATACAGCTTTGCTTGGTGAAAATTTTTTGATTGATACAATTTTTGAATTCAAATTTGTAGTTTCGTGAAATATAACATTTTCGATGAATTCTTTTTTTTACGAATTGTTTTCTTGAGCAATAGATAAACAAACACACTGTGAACTATAATTTTTTTAATAAAATATTATGTAAGTCATTTTGTACGTAATACGTAAATGAAAATTTTAGTATCGTATAATACCTACATGTATAAATAAATAATTGTTCAGAAAATAACATAAACCCAATAAATAATTGGTGTTATCATAAAATATAATGATTATCGTGCTTGATATTCTCAATTATAATTTAAGTATTATGGTCTGCACATGGGCGAGTGGTCAACGTCGTTTCTTTGGGTTGCGGACCAAACGAGCTCGAATCCCGGACGGACGGATTTTTGCAATCAGTTCATTGATTTCTTTTCTATGGCATGGATGTCTGTGATGCCTAATATTCTATTCCAGTATCCCTTAAATTACTATGACGTAGTGAGAGTGATCAGGCACCCATGTTCTAGCTATAATTTTCAATCTTTTCTCTTTTCAAAAAAAGAGGGGTTGAGCAACTGAGTAACAAGCAGTTATCGTTAAAAAATAAAAGTTTGAGTCTATATGCTTCAAAGTGGGAGTGGAGACATAATATAAGCTAATATTATTGTATTCTACTATATTTTTGTCTAAGCATTGGATGTCCTGTCTAGTCGATATGCTTAAAAAAATGAATGCATTTATTTAAAGATCTTTCTTTTGATGAGTTTTATTATCAAGTTCTATTTTTTTATTTGACATATTTTATCATAAAATATTTTTCCACATTTGATTGTCATTGTTGTATATATATATATAATGCATTCTGTGTTCCATCTATATGATAAATATCGATTTTTCATCAAAATATTTAAAATTTTCCACAAAAAATTTTTTTTTGCATACCTACCTAATCAAAGTACGTTATATTTCGGTTTAAACCGGTTAACCGGTTTTATTGCCAGAAAAAAACCGAAAACCGGTTAGTTGGAAAGTCCGGTTAATCGGAAGCCCTACTTACAAGTAAAGCTTCCATTCCAATTCCGGGATCTTGATCGGTCTAGCGATCCTGTAATTCAAAGATCGTCCAAATGCCGATTCTTAGATTTGGGAATTTACTATATCATGTAAAAAATAAAATAAAATTGGAAATCTTAATACCTCCCGATTTACTATCATATTTTATAATGGAATAATTCCCGACAGTGAACCTCAACTGAATGGTTGTCTGATTCTTAATAAATGAAAAAAAAAACATTTCAAAACTCACAATATTACACCCGATTACAGCAAATAATGAGTACAGAGTTCTTGAACATGTGTATTTGTGATATTTTCTTTTCGAATTCATCTCTAGCAACTGTAGTTTAAAAATAAAATAAAAATATCGCCTTGGGCGCTATATTTAAAAAAAACACAAAATCATGGTAAATGATCAATCCCGGGATCCCGGAATTGAGAAATTGTGAAATCCGAAATCCCAGGATCGTGAGATGGGAACAGGATTGGATACCATACCTGTATTATTAGATGGATCGGCTGGTGAATTCTTTCAATGGTCAATGTCCATCGCAATGAATCTTCATGCTTGCATTGTGGCTTAGAACAAGGGATGCCATTTGTAGAGGAACCCAGAATTTGTAGAAAGATAAACTTATCTCTTTCTGCACTGGATTCCACATATTTTACTTTTTGATCACAATCATATTTATTTTCAGATTTTCAAGAATAATAGCGATGACTAGATTTTTTTGAAGAGGCTTATCACACTACACCACTAATCATCCTTCAAAAATCACCGTCAAATTGGAAAAGATGCTTCCGAGATTCCTTTTTTTATTTCTAATTGCCATTTCTGAAATATATGCTGATGATGTTGGTAAGAAGCACACACATTATTATAATCAATAATAAAATAGTCTTAATAAAAACACAATATTCCTTTTTACTTTATTTCCACTTTATCTAAAAATGTCGGGACCGGTTTCGCTCGTGGAGAGCATTGTCAACTGATCTGAAATATAATTTAACAGTGCTATGTATACAAAAACAAATTTAAATTAAAAGTTGTGAAAAGCAATTGACATTGACACAAATATACAAAAGATTTTAATGTTTAGTAATAATTTCGTATTCTGATTTTAATCAAAACAGTTTATACTGTAGAACAAAACCTAAAACAATAATTTTGTAATTTTTTGATTTTGATTTTCTTCTTATTTATGTTTTTATAATTATGAGCCCATAAAAAGTGTTATTTAAATTTCTTCAAAATATCAAGTCAGGTCCCACTGTTCTTAGAAATGGTGAAATTACTCTTATTTTCCCATAAGCTCGTAAGACTAATTATTTTACCAAAAAAACATTCTAATCTAAAATTTAACGGAGAGGGGTTGAAAGTTACAAATTTCATTGAAAAATTGCTACACAAGGTTGCATACAAAAATTAACTACACATACCACTTTTGTAACATCGGAACTTCAGAGACAATGAGAGGCTCGCGATTTGCGTCTTGGAAACCAGACAAGCTTGCTCAAATCGAATTAGGCTAATTCAAATAAATAAACATAACCGATAGAAGGTAAAATATCAGGTCTCCCTCTCATCTCTAAATAATTCTTTGATAATCACGAAAAAGCTAGTTTGCGCCCATTTGAGACTGCGGAAACTTCATTGAACAAACACCTAACATCTTACAGCAAAGTAATGTATTGGATATTTTTCAATTTGTACAAATATATTAACTTTCAGGTCATTAACTGACCCTTTTGTCACATGTTTTTCCGGTAACCTTAATAAATAGAACAGTGATACTTAAGAACAGAGGAAAAATAAATAAAACATATACGCCAAAAGACCCATCTCCAGTAATTATATTTGTAGATCAGGCGTGGGGAACCTGCGGCCTTTTGGCAACTCTGGTGCGGCCTTCTGGCTAATTCTGTAAAATTTTGTAAATTCGTAAATTCCTGAGATTTTGGATTTGAAAATTCCTGGAAGACCTAAAAAAAGGTCCCACGCTGGTAATTTTGGAAAATTTGCAAATTTCTGGGCTTTAGAAATTGGCATGAAACCGGCCAAAGATTCCCTAGTCAATATTTACTGCGGCCTTATGTCAAATCAGAAAAATGAATTCGACCTTTAGAGAATAAAAAGTTCCCCACCCCTGATCTAGATAGTACATATTTACATATTTCTTTAACAGATCTTTCTTATAAGAGCATCACAACGTAGCTGTATATGGCAATTGGTTATCTAGTCGTTCGGCCTCTTTTTTCGGAGAGGGTAAAAATATAATAAAAGTATGTTTCGAAAAAGATATTGCTTTCCTCCATTTATATTATCAGCAGGGGTGGGCTGGAGGGGGCTCGGAGGGGCTCGCGCGAGCCCCTTGTTAAATTTCAGCGCGGCCTGCGAGCCCCTTGTTAAGATAAGAAAATCATTCGTCTTAGATCAAATCAGCACATAAATGCAATCTCTGTAGATGGTTAAATTTTATTATGAAACAAAACTTAGTAGCCTATTCATTTTTTCATTCAGCGTTGTGGGCTTCCGTGCCGTACCTCATGGGTTCGAGTTAATCACCAGTCCTGTCTTAGCCTTATCATTCTATCCCTACTATTCTCTTTGGGAAAGAAAGGTTGAGCTACTAATTAACAAACAGTTCTCGTAGAAAAAAAAACTTTTGTTGAGACACCTTTATTAGAAGGCCATATGCTCCACATTGGGAGCGAAAATGGATACAAATAAATGGATAAGATTTACCGAGCCTCTTGTTAAGATATTGGCAGCCCACCGCTGATTATCAGTGCTTAGATCGAATTTGGCGGTTAGAAACAATATTGTTATTATCATTTGAGGAGATTTACTTTCTGATACCTCAGTGAATTTATAAAACAATTTGCCACATATTTTTACAATAACCTTTATTGATATCCTTTTATTTGTTGTCATAAGAGAAACTTTACAAGAATGCCACCCTGGGCCAATCAATCACATTGCAATGTGGCAATTATTTTGATGCATGCAAAGAGCTTATAAGTGTTTCATGGGAAAGAAATAATCTGACAGTTTCTACAGTATTTCCTAAAAATAAAACAGCTAAACTATACAACGAAGAGCCCCCAAGGTAAAAACCTGATGCTGCATTGGCTTGTATAGCATGCGATTATGCTTTGTACATACTATACCCAATAACAAAACTTATGTGCATATATTATGCATGCATTTTGTAGATTTCGGACATTATTTTCAAACGACAGTCTGAACGCATTGCGGATATGATTTTAGTTTGAAATATTTGTTCAGCAATGTTAAGTGTCAAAATTCAAAGTTGCCAGATAACTTTTAGAAAATATTAAATCGCTTAAATTATATAATTATAAGATTTTGTCAACACTTAAGTCACCTACCTCTACACTGCATTGTATTACTACAACATTAGTGAACAGTAAAAGAAATATTCCATATAAAATATACAAAAGTGGACTGTGGATATAAAGTCAAACAACAATACCTACAAAAGTGAGCCGTGAGTCAGGAGAGCCAAAAAACACTTTTTATTATTTCATTTTTTTGACTGAAGGTGCTCGGTGAAATTTCAATATTAAATTTGAATCGTTCAAATTATGTACATTCACACAAATTTTGACAATAATCGGTAGCGTGCCTTGTGTGCTCATTATCTCTAAATCTGATGATATTTATGGTATATTAGTAACGATCCTCAATGATACATTTGTTTCTTATATAAACAGGAAACATTCATTTACTAAGCGTCAGTTCAAGTTCATCCGTGCACCTGAACGCCTGAAGATGCCGAAAGGCGAAACCCGGGTCGTTAGTAACAAAATGTGTGTGAATGTAAATAATTTGAACGATTCAAATTTAATCTTAATATTTCGAAACTTTACAAAGCAGATGTTAATTTTAAACATCATTTTTATAATTTATTGTGTACTGTATGTTTACCAGTGGTGTAAGAAGGGGTCCTGCCGCCTGGGGAGGTCGTTGAATTTTCTGCCTCCAATATTTCCTCTAATTTTGTTTTTAAATCACTTTTACTATTTTTTATCTATGAATTAGGAGTTTTTACTACAGGTGGCTTAATTTTTTATTGTATAAATATAATTTATCGAAAAATATTGTATTTCTTATTGAAAATGCCGCCCCTGCCGCACCCCCCTTGCTACGCCACTGACGTTTATATTGCTTATGGTGATGCTAACATTTTTCGGTATTATTTTTAAAAACATTTAAAAATGGCAACTTTAAATACATAACGTTAAACTTTAATGGTAATTTAAGAAGATACTAGATAAGATAAGCATAATTTTGTTTGAATATCATGTAGCCGAGAATGGAAAATAAATAAATCAACCAAACATCTAAAAATACTTTTTTATCTATTACTTCAAGATTGCATTTGAATTATACCAGCCGTGAAAACCAAACATAAAAATCGCATTGATCAGTGAAGAACCCCTTAAATTAGTGTGTAGGTCTAATAAATTCGATATCCATTACTCAAAATGAGTATTTCAGTTATCGACATTCGACATTCGAATATATAAAGTAACTTCTTCTCTTTATCAGTAAGTACAGCAAAACTTTGATATAATATACCTCGATACAACGCATATATTTAACGGAGATGATTTTGGTCATTCTTTCATCATCCTGTTATACGTATTCATTCTTCAATCCTGCTGCAAGAGTTTTAACACTTGCCGGCCGATAATTTAACGTGCGGTAGGCGACATCTCAATTAGAGATGCTAAACATCTGGGAATTACGAAATGGCAGAAAAAACCATGAACAATCCCGGAAGATTGCGAAAATATGAAGAATATTAGGAATTATTTTAAGTAATTAGTAATATTTGCCTTCGTTTTTACACAATATTGAAGTCCTAGTGCATATATAAACATGTGCTTTTTGCCGATTGTCATTTCATACATAGAAACAGAAACCGTTTCAAGTATACCTAGATGTCACTAGTCTAAGTCATAGAATATACTTGTCATTAATTCTTCATAGAATCGTAGTATGTACTCATATGAACTTCTATTTTTTGGATAGAATAAGTAAAACATGTCACGCTTTTTTATTAACTATTGCCCAAAATGATTCACAATTATCTCGTTTCAATTATAAATATCAACTTGTTATTTTTATTTTTTTTTCAATTTTCCCACCCAAAATTCCCAGCTTATTCAAGCAATGAACCCGTGAATTTTCCCGCCTCACATCACTAATTTAAATACACTTTTTCCTAATTTCATAGTTAAAACGAGCTTCATGTGCATTCGTGGTCCTTGGATTTGCTAGTATTCTAATATAACTTTGTGATTTGCAGATATAACAATTCGCTTGATAAACCTAGAAAACTTGAAATTCTTTCTCTGACATTTGAGGACGCCGGATATTACTATTGTAACGTGACTTACAAAAAATGCACAAAAAACTTTTTACTCTTGCTAAAAACATGGGGTAAGTAGAACAAGACACATACTTATGTATGTATGTCACAATCATCTGATTAGTCAAAAAATTAAGCCATACATTTGATATTGAATATAAATTTAATGTTCACAAGTTAAATATGGAGTGTTTGTTTCTCAAAGAACTTTAAATTATATTCATTTTATTTCAATGAAATATTTAAAATTTACAGATTTAAATTTTCGTTCCTTATTGGAATTTCTTCATTGTATATCATTTTGGTAATTTTAATTAAATATATTTATACATAGTCTGCACACGAATGTTTTGCGTACCTTACGAAAATTCATTTTCGTATTTTAAAATGTCTTTAAAGAACACAAATGAACTATATCTTTATAAATATCATTTAAAATATGTCTAAGCATGTATCCACATCTCAAATGTAAATAGTTTTACACTTGACAAAAAATTTAACAGCTAATAATGAACTAATGATAGCCCAGGTAGTAGAATTAACAAATTGTTGTATTCATAAAATATTTTTTAATTTAAATATGCGATTACTTTTTTTATCTATTGTTAATTATTGATAACTTTAAGCATCCAGGGAATCTTAAAATGCATTTTTTAAAAATCCATGTTTTTTTTAAAGATTTTTATTCCAATAAATATAAAATTTCCTACCCTTAGCTTTCATTGGGGTGGTTATGCGCCATAGCACGGAATAAAACTTTTTTAAAAATAAATTAACCTTTTTTTGGTTATTCTAAACACTTTAGATAGCTTGTTTCAATACATTTATTGTTTTGGGCTTAAGATCTGCAATTTTGTTGCCCATTATCTGCGAGAAATTCTCAATGATGTTGAGATCAGGGCTGTTACCTGGCCATAAAACGCTCTTTATGCCAAAATTTTCTTGGTAATTCGTCGCCCAAATAACAGATAGAAATATAAATACCTTTATTTGTAAAATAAATTGTTTGAAGGCCAGAAAAAATCATGAAGTGATATATTTTGCACGATGACAAAAAGCGGAATCATCTTGGAATACTTTCCGTACTATGAAGGATAAAAATTCCTCCAAGTTTGGTAAAACTTCTTCAAAACTGACAAATTTGTAATTTTGGGTGTTTACTGTTCTCTCCAATATAAAAATTTTGCCAACCCCTTCTCTGGTGATGGCACCCCAAACTATTACATATGACGAATGTTTGATAAATGCAAGTATGCCATCTTTGCTGTTTTTCAGTTTTTGCTTTCGCCGACCTACCACATTCATTACACACCTAATTTGCTATGGACTAGATTTACTCCGTTGCTCAACAGCTTTTTAACAGCGGTGGGCTGCCAATACGTTAACAAGGGGCTCGCTTAATATCAAAGTAATTTATCAGTCATGTGCAATTATATGCAATATTTTTAAATTAGCAAACGATTGTTACTTAATACACTTAAAATATGCAACAATATGCAGTTTACCATAAACTAATCAATGTAAATGGCTGTAAATGTACTACTGTGTATACTGGAAGCTGTCGTATATAGTATTTGTCAAAAATTGCAGTTATGTATTAATTTGATCTGAGAATATTGTTTTCTATTAATTTAACAAGGGGCTCGCCGGCCGTGGTAAAAATCTAACAAGGGGCTCGCGCGAGCCCCTCCGAGCCCCCTCCAGCCTACCCCTGGCTTTTTTCAAATATTACAAGTATAGAAGGATCTGGATATGACTGGGGCAGGACTAGTGTTTCGGTACCACTTTCAAATATAATTGCATAAATCGGTTGGAAACTCAATTTATGAAACTCTCCGTACTGAGATTTGACCCCATATGCACCGTAACTGAAGCAATCAGATTTGAGCACTCAGCTATGGTTTCAGCATTATATCATTTATTATATGCTGTGGTGTAACTTTTAATTGTCCATCGTTTCAGATAAAAAACGACCGCTCAAGATTTATGTTGGAAATGAAGAATTTCGGGATTATCCCGATAACAACGGGCTTATCGAGGGTCAAATAGCTACGCTTAGATGTGAAGACAGAGATCACATAAAACCTATTATGTATTCATGGCATCTTTCTGGAAAAATATTAAGTAAGTTCGTTAGTAAGAGGAAAGTAACTATTTGATTGATATCTATAATACAAACTCTGGGGCTGTTGGAGCCGTGCTCCAGTTCCCTTTCATCTGGTGTATTTTGATGCTGCTTTACCGGTGCAACGTTCTGGATTTACCTGGGCGTTGGCGGGTGCGTGGTCTTTGGTTTTTAATTTGGTTTTTGTTCTTATTCGTAGACATTAGGGCATCCAATTACGTTCAATTTTCTGATCCCGAAATCCCGGGATTGACATGTTCGTGATCCCGGGATTTCGGGATTGAGAAATTTTGAGTAAATCCCGAAAAGTGAGACGAAATTGGCAAATAGTGGATATCAAATTCCTCGGTGAGTTAAAAAAAAAAAAAAAACAAGGTTTCGTGACAATTTCGGGGAAAAGTATACCAAATCGTTGATCTCAAATTCCTCGGTGAGCTAAAAGAAAAAAACGAGGTGTTTGCAGATAATCTGAAGAAAAACTATAGGGAATCGAGGATTTCAAATTCCTCGGTGAATTAATCCCAATCCCGGGATTCCGGGATTGGAAATTTATTAATCCCGGGATTTCGGGATTGGAAAAAGGCTACGGGATTGGATACCCTAGGTGACACTGGTATTTGATAAAGTAACCGCGAGCTGCAATCAATTGGGGTCAGTAGCGGCCAGTCAATGTGGCATTTGATCAATGCACCCCTTGTATATGCAGGGGTGGCTATATTTCATGAAATAATATTCAAAAATAACATTTATACCATTCCCTCATTTTAAATTCAATAAAATAAAATAAAATTTTAAATGTATTTTTTTCTAAAATATTTATTATAGACAATAAATACATGAAGAATTTAAAATGAGTGAATGGTATAAATGTTATGGTTGACTATTATTTCATAAAATATAGCCGCCCCTGCATATACAAGGGATGCATTGATCAAATGCCCCATTGACCGGCTGCCACTGATTGGGGTTATGCTTATCTGATCAGTTAAATATATTTTTTTTTGTAAAATATTTATTTATTTGTCTCGATCCCCCACGTTCACATGTTTGGTTGTCAACAACTGCTAAAACATCGATCTCCAAAGAACGACACACGCGCCACCTACTGTAATTTAATTGTACTACGTCTATAACCTTCGCGCAAGTTGCATGAACGGTATGGCAGACATACAAACATTGACTTTTATATGTAAGACCTACTGTAAGTTAATTTTAATATGTCTATAACCTTCGCGCAAGTGCAAGCAAAAATGTTGTCAAAGTTTTATTGCAATCGGATGAGCGGTGTAGCAACACATAAAATACGAACAAGCAATCATACCTAATGCACGGAACACATTTGAATGAAATGTCAAAATGTAAACCACACGATTTGACAAATTTTAAATATTACATTTTTAAATTTTCAATACAAACAATCGAACGTCAAATTTAAATTATCTCCCATACATTTTTAACAGTTTTCTGTTGTGATGCCGGTGTCGCTTTCGATCACTTTCAGCATACTTGAGCGGCGGCCATTTTTTCAGCGCTCTGAACGCCAGCAAAACACATATTGACAATCTACGAACATTTTAGTTTTTTCGATACTGTAAGTTAATTTTAATACTCCTATAACCTTTCCGGAAGTGCAAGCAAAAAGTTTGCCAAAGTTTTATAGCAATCGGATCAGTGCTTTGGCAGCCCATAGAGTACGAACAAACAAACATTCATTTTTATATATCAGATATATATTTTTTTTACATTAACTGCCAATTATTGGCAGAAAGACATTCATGAGTGAATAGGGCGACAATGGCATGCTTAAACAGTTACCTACAAATAAAAAATAAACACTACACTAATTAACCATCTGTTTCAATGGATTTCAGATAGTGCTGATCAAAATGAAGATCAATCGAGGTTTTTGAATCTATTAATCGATCGAAATGATCACGGAAAAATATTAACTTGCTCAGTGAATGGCAAGACCAAACAAGTTAAATTGAATTACATACGTAAGTATTCCTCTGATATCATGTGGTTTTATGCACACCTACCACCTACCAGTGATGGTTTAGGCAATTAGAAGGCCCCAGGTGCAATGCGATTCAAATGTACTGATTTTCAGATAACGGGAATCCATATAAATATAATATAAGCTTTTTCGATGCCCAAACACGCGCCTCGTACACTAATAGGGTAATCTGCCCCATAGTTTAAATAGCTTAACAGTCCTTTTTTCAAGTTACCTTTTTAATATTTCCAATCAGTAAAAACGGTATTTTTTCTCAGGATCTTGGGAAGTGAGCACATATCCTGACTTTTTCTCGTGGCTCAGTTCATGCGAAATCCATATGACTCATCTTCAATTCTTTCTGTTTTTTTTTCATATGATTTTGAACGATAGATTCAGACAATCTGA
The DNA here is from genome assembly GCA_031772345.1 of Himalopsyche anomala. Taxonomy (NCBI): domain Eukaryota; kingdom Metazoa; phylum Arthropoda; class Insecta; order Trichoptera; family Rhyacophilidae; genus Himalopsyche; species Himalopsyche anomala. Next base: position 9,104,343 of record CM062823.1, on the reverse strand, counting down.
ACCTCTCTACCTGCTGATGAATAGATTGGGTAAAACTGCTTTCAATCTCTGTGGTCAATATGTTTTGTTCTAATTTTTCAGGTCTTTTTCGTTCAGTACTGTTTTTAAAATTAAAATTTCCCGTGAGATTTTTATCTATCTGACACTAACAAAGATCTTTTAGTGTCAATGTTCAATATGCCATAAATGATTTTGTTGCTAAAGTTGCAGATATTTAAAATTTCATTACGTTAGAAATCTTTGGTCAGTATATTTTGCCATCGTATATAATTTTCATTTTTTTTGTTAAAATGGATGCCCCGAATGTTGATAATCCGAGAAATAGCAACGCGTTGACACCGCCGCAGGCAGAGCGGGACTAACCATCCGAACCGAGCAATACAAAAAAACAACATTGATTTCCTAATAACTATATAATATAATAATATAATGCTTTGTTATACTGATTAACATAGATGTATTAAATATTTTTTTGAAAATAAGGTGCTAATAAATGACATTGTATCAGATTTGCATACTTCTCAAAACCTTTTATTTACAAGGTTTATTTATAGCTCAATAGAACTTTTAATTGTCTATTAAAATGATTTCAATCAGTCAATAATAGGATTTGCCACAAATAATTTTAAAAAGCTGAAATAATTGTATGGAGTTGGTTTTTGAAATATTATACAAATGAACAATATTCGTAATTTTCAGTCTTCAGTGGTGCTATTCCCGTTTGTATGAATACACTTATTTTGAACAGTCTGAAATACACAATTGTGTTTTGAGTATATAGACCAGTGGAGAGGAACCTGCGGCCTCTTGGTACTCTGATGCGACCTTTTGACTTGATAAAATATTCACTTTGATCAAAAAATTATACGCAAGCATTTGGAAAAAGAGCCTAATCCCCATTATATTTTTTAATATTCTTATTTTATTTTTTTTTAAATATTTGACATTACAGCTTACGCCAATGCGTCAAATATTTTGAAGTTGTTAGATCATACGAGATATATTCGATCAGATTTTTTTGTAAGTCACATGAGAATAAGTCAAAGAGAATTAACATCACAAACACCCATGTCTTAGATCTCAAATTAAAATTGAAAAAATCCAATTTGATATTGACCTTACCGGGAATCGAGCCCAGACCCACCTGACTGGTAGAGCAAGCTCCAACCAACTAGACCACAGCGGGCGACTATATATTCGACAGTTGGGAAAAAAAGGGGGGGGATCAACGTTTTCTTCACTGCGTCCATATGTTGAATCAGATAAATGAATGCGGCCATTAGAAATAAAAAGGTTCCCCACCCCTGATACAGACCATCCAAAATAAGTTCATGCATGCAAGAATAACACCCCTGGACTTGAGACATATGACCAAATGCCATTAACGATAACCTTAACTTAACATAATACTATTTTTGTCACGTCACCGTTTGCCGAGTTCTAATGAGCGTTAGATAATAACAGCGCTTCCAGTAGACTTCAAAGGAACGCATGATAAGAATCGCCTCATCCGAACATGGTCAAAGCGGATATGTACCATGTCTTCACTACAGCATTACTTTCAATATGTATTTAGTTAGCCCGTATCATACCACTTTTTGAAATTTTAGTTCAACCAACGGCTATCAATATCACAGGAACCGATGTCGATGATGGCAAAAATAGTACAATATCATGCATTTGCATTGGCGCAAATCCTCCAGCAGAACTTATTTTGTCTATCAACGGAAAACATGTTACCGCAGTCGACATCTCTTCCTCAAACCAGGTAGAAAGAAAGCTAAACAATCTGAAGTAATTCAACCCGCCTCCATAAATTAGCAAAATTGCTTGTTTGCTTTCGCCCTACTCAGTTTCACAGTCGATGTTTCGAATATCCGAATGGACTCTTTCATTAGTCAATTCCTCTATCTATTTATGGATAACACAATGGTGTTATTTTTATGTTATAATAATGGGATTATACCAATAAATTCTAAGTCAATCAACAAAGACATGGATCTCATCCCTTCCTGTCCACCTCACCCGGTCCAAAAATTATCTACTGCTCGTTTCCCAAACATTTGATCTGCACATACCCAATATCAGCGGTGGCCAAGACGTTGACCGCAGTCCACTGGTCAACCGAGTCGTTGCTTACAAGAATTGAACGTGTCTTTTATTATCTATCCGTTTTGTTTCCCTTTCATACACATTATATTGTGATTTGAATTACTTCTCTTTCTATGACAATTTAGCAAATACGGTGTTAGTAGATCACTACGACTGATTTCAATATGAAGTCGCCCGCAGATATCAAAAGCTTGGCCACCCATGTCCTATATGAAAAGGAATTGAGCGGTTGTCTAAAAACTGCCTACTTTCTTTTATTTCCATTGTTACAGGGATGTGGAGTCGTAGTTAAAAACGACTCAGACTACGACTTTAAATTAAATCATGACTCTGACTATGAATTCGGCTTAAAATTACAATGAAAACTATTTCTCTTTTTTCTAGTACATATAATCATTATTTCACCAAATTTACTAAAACTGCACCTACTTATGGATTACAAGTTCCTAGAAAAACGGAGGTGTGAATTCTTCATATCAATATTTTATCTCATTATCTAGATCAGTGTTTCTCAACCTTTTTGGGCCTGTGGCCCCCCTTTACCATTGTTTTGTCTTCTTTGAATTTTATGTGAATTTATGAATTTGGGGATTTGCCCAGAAAACCAGTGTGGGACCTTTTCTTTTTAGCTCTTCCAAAGATTTCGAATCATGGAAATTTGCGTCATTGCAGAAATTTTCGGATTTCGGGAAATTTGCCCGTGGCTCTCCAAATTTGAAAATCTCTCCGTGGCACCCTTGAGACACGCTATTGCTCCCTGTGGGGCCACAGGACTGCCGGTCCAGATAAAGAATAAAAAAAATACCCGCTTTACACAAAAACACACAACACGACTAAATATAATAAATTATACATAAACTATGAAGACCACCGTTGTTCAGGAGCTGACTCTACGGGTCCCAGTCTATAGCAATAAATTTTCATTTTTATTTTTGATTCATATGTGAGAGAGTAAATGGTAATTTTAAGCTAAGGCAAAAAAACATTTCCATACTATGTATAATAATATAATCGGTAGCCTGCCTTGTGTGCTCATTATCTCTAAATCTGATGATATTTATGGTATATTCGCAATGATGTCACCATATCAAACTAATTAGCACTTGATGAAAATGTAATTGAAAGTTTCATTGTCAATTTTCATTTATGAATCAAAATAATGGTAAATATAAAAACATTTTTAATCAACAATTTACACCCAATCAAACAATTACAATGTAAACATAATCAAACATACCTTATACCCACACAGTTTTACATGTACTCGAGGTTAACTGCTCTAATCATTTTTTTATAATATTTTTTAGACACATACCTTCACTACAGAGGTGGAACATAAATTTACAGCTAACCGTGCCGAAAACGGTCACACTGTGACATGCGAAGCTAGATTAATAAAATTTTCAAGATCAGTATCCACAAAATTGGACGTGCGCTGTAAGTAAAAATAATTGAATACGCATGAGGCATAACCATAAAATCGCTCCTCGGTGATTCAGTGTTGTAAGTAGAGATTATACAATAACCAACTTTAGAATTGTATAATATATGCATTTTACTGGGGGTGCGATATGTATTATTGCCAATTTCCAAGTGACTCGATTTAGACTAAATAATTGGGCTTCTGCAAATGCAACAAAATCAAAATTTTGTAAAACAATCGTCAACAATGAGTTTGGAGATCTTAAATTTACTGACAACGGGAAAAAAAGATTTTCCTATGGCTGTTGCCCTGTAAGGCTGCTGATGACCACCCATAGTATGTACCCGGCGGAGCTACAGGATGATAAAGGAAGGCCGACGACAGAGAGTCTCGCAGGCACCATGCGAAAAAACAATACTGTTCTACAGAAGTTTTTTGTCAGTCACAAAACTTTTTTTAGCGTAAGATGGAGTAACTATCAATGGGAACAATACAACAGTGCCGTATTATTAATAAAAATATGTATATTTTTATAGATGCTCCTTCGATATTCGAGGATAGAAGAACAATTTTAATGTATGAAGGAAATTCCACAACTTTGAATTGTAAATACGATGCTAACCCTATAGATCTTTCAAGCGTCGAATGGTAAGAAAATATTCAGTCACGTAATTATCGTTAAGCTTAAAATTACAATGTATTTGTATTATTTCTAATCGTAACTATGAATGTGTTTAACCCTTTTCAATCAGTACTCGCATTATATAATAATAAATTACACTATGACACATTTCATACGGACCCATCAAAGCATGTGATAATATCTGTACATGTTGTAATGGAAAACTGTACGACATATTTAAATTATTTAAAAATAAAAATCATAGACCTTCGATAATTTTTCAATATAACTTTATCATATAACGGAGGATGTCTGGGAAAAAATGGCTGCTTAGAAAATGGAAGCCAACAGTTGAAATAAGGCAATGTCGCTCTTTGCAGTCTTCGCAGAAGAATTAAGCGCACAATCTATATATTAATAGTCGATAATGTTAGTCTTTCCGTCTGTCGGTCCCGTTTTCGATGGCGTCAAGAAAGACGGTCCCCTCCCCCTCCCCAACCCGCTGTCGCCATTTTTTTATTCATACTAGACATATTTTTTCATTACACTGTTTATTTGACGAAACAAATCCAATCTCTGAAAAATTGAATTCTCATACAAAAAAACACCGCGACCGTGGATCGAACCATCGCCTGTAGATTATGAGTTGAGATCGTTACTGCTCGGGCAAACAAACAACTGTCAGAATCGATCAAATTTAATTATATATATTAAGCACACATTTAAATTATTCTAAAAATTCCAAAATACGCATACTTCACATGCATACATAAACAGTTGAATTATTCTAAAAATTCCAAAATAATTAATACTGCATATATTTTTCGTGAAATGTATTTTTTTAGGAGAAAGAGTTTTTGAAGAAAGAATTGTTTATTTCTTCTTCTACGAAATATATTTGTTAGCAAACTTAAACATTATTCCAAAAATTAAATAATTTACGAAATTTCTGCTAATAGGAAAAAGAATTGTTAGCAAACTTAAACATTATTCCAAATATTAAATAATTTACGAAATTTCTGCTACTACGAAAAATGGTTGTTAGCAAACTTGAACATTAATCGAAAAAATAAATAATTTACAAAATTTCTGCTAATACGAAAAATGGTTGTTAGCAAACTTAAACATTATTCCAAAAATTAAATAATTTACGAAATTTCTGCTACTACGAAAAATGGTTGTTAGCAAACTTAAACATTATTCCAAAAATTAAATAATTTACGAAATTTCTGCTAATACGAAAAATAGTTGTAAGCAAACTTAAACATTATTCGAAAAATTAAATAATTTACAAAATTTCTGCTAATACGAAAAATGGTTGTTAGCAAACTTAAACATTATTCCAAAAATTAAATAATTTACGAAATTTCTGCTAATAGGAAAAATAATTGTTAGCAAACTTAAACATTATTCCAAATATTAAATAATTTACGAAATTTCTGCTACTACGAAAAATAGTTGTCAGAAAACTTAAAAATTATTCCAAAAATTAAATAATTTACGAAATTTCTGCTTCTACGAAAAATGGTTGTTAGCAAACTTAAAAATTATTCCAAAAATTAAATAATTTACGAAATTTCTGCTACTACGAAAAATAGTTGTTAGCAAACTTAAACATTATTCCAAAAATTAAATAATTTACGAAATTTCTGCTACTACGAAAAATAGTTGTTAGCAAACTTAAACATTATTCCAAAAATTAAATAATTTACGAAATTTCTGCTACTACGAAAAATAGCTGTTAGCAAACTTAAACATTATTCCAAAAATTATGTAATTTACGAGTTCTATTTCTGCTAATAGGAAAAATAATTGTCAGCAAACTTAAAAATTATTCCAAAAATTAAATAATTTACGAAATTTCTGCTACTACGAAAAATGGTTGTTAGAAAACTTAAACATTAATCCAAAAATTAAATAATTTACGAAATTTCTGCTAATACGAAAAATAATTGTTAGCAAACTTAAACATTATTCCAAAAATTCAATAATTTACGAAATTTCTGCTACTACGAAAAATAGCTGTTAGCAAACTTAAACATTATTCCAAAAATTATGTAATTTACGAGTTCTATTTCTGCTAATAGGAAAAATAATTGTCAGCAAACTTAAAAATTATTCCAAAAATTAAATAATTTACGAAATTTCTGCTACTACGAAAAATGGTTGTTAGCAATCTTAAACATTATTCCAAAAATTCAATAATTTACAATTTGAATACTACAGGGCAGGGCTATATAGGGCGATATATGCCCCGAGATATATTTATTTTACTTTTAGAATTTCTGGCTTATTCAATAAATAGGTTTGTAATTTTCTGACTACTTAAAAATGCAACAAAAATGTTGAGGTCAACGGGCTTACAGCTAGTATGCATTATTTATGAAATGTATTTTTTTTTAATTTCAGGATGAAAAATGACAAACAATTAACAATCAGTGACGGTAATCATAAACTTGATACAACACTTCTAATAAGAACTTTATCGAAGAACGATATTGGAAATTACACTTGCCGATTGAAAAATAGTCAAGGATGGTCAAAAAAAACATACATTGGTATTATCGATGTCAAATGTAAGCTGTTTTCGAGATTATTATGTTTTTAGCAAAAAAAGTATAACAAGTTTTTTAAACATATTAACCCTTTTAATACCTGGCGATTTTGCTATGCACATGAAAAAATTGCCAAGCGTTTTTTATAAAAAAAATCGTCTTTTACAATTTTTCAAAAAAAGTATTGAAAATCATTATTTAGGAACTTGAAAAAATACGTGTTTTCTCTACGATCTATGGATATAATATTCGGAGATATTATCTGCATTTTACATAAATGAAACAACAATAAAAAATATAAACGTTAAAAAAAATAAAACAAATAAATCTAAATTCCCCATAAAAAACACAGTTTAAAACATATTATTTTTTAACACTTGTTATGTCATTGTGTAGTAAAATCTATTAGTAGTCAATGAATGACAAAAAAATGGAAATATTTTATTATTTTACAAAGAACCAGATTTTTTCGCATATATGCAGACAAGTGAAAAAAATGATTTTATCTAAATTATGGTGCCACCCGCAATCGCATCGTTAAAAAAAAATATATCTCTAAAACTAGTCATCCTATTTGAGTAAAATAAAAAGCATTATTAAAATAAAAGATTGTTTATAATTTACAAAAGCTTTATTTGTATTTTTTTACATTGTACAAATTAAAATAAAAGAATTAAATCAATTAAAATATTATTATCGATTATATTATTATATCGCAGATGTTTATATTACTCGTATGACAAAAATATATATCGAAACCGAAAATAAAATTATGGATGGGTATCTCAAAGAAATTATTTATGTAAGCTAATATTCATATCTTGAATAAAGTTATCATAAATCAGTGTAATCCGATAGCGAAATGAACCACAATCAACGGTCCCATATGGGACTGTTGGGCTTTGAACGACGCAAACCATTGGGCGGATAAAGGTTAATAAAATCACTAAAATTACTAAATTATTTAAAAATCAAAAATAAAAATGATAAATATGAACATTATAATTACATCATATTTGTATTTTACAATCATTTTATGCCTACTTTATTTTTTATTTTTTATTTCATTATTTTATTTTTGTCCCAAAATAAATAAATATGGCATTTGATATAGAACTCTGTTGTCCTGCTATTTCATAAGCCACTTAGAATTTTTGATGTCTTGTAACAAAGTTTTAAAGAGAAATTTATTAAAAGAATTTTGGTGTCAAAAAGTAAAAAAATACCAAAATTCCAGAAGGTACCTTGCTGTTCTATGGTCACGTGATGACACGCTTTTGCGATTAAAAAAACAAGTTTTCGTCACACATTATACCTTGTACGATCTTTACCTCACAAAAAAACTGCCGCTTTAGAGTGATGGTTATGTAATATCATGTCTAAGAAATTTAAATTTAAGTGAGAAAAACGTGGATTAATGAAAATTATTATTTTCGTTATTATAGGGTAAATTTTTCAAAATAATCAATATTTTTTCACTTGTTATTGTCACTATGATATTTGATGACGTCTTCCACTGATTTATACACCATTCAGACCCAAATAAAAATGATTATTTTAGATGCTCCTGTACAAGCTGAAATTCAAATTTCAAATACAACTGTAATTAGAGGCGATAGCATTACTCTAACGTGCTCAGTAAGCGATCCCGGAAAACCAGCTGCGACAAGGTACATATGTATATAAAATGTCTAAGTAGGATACCTCATTTATCATTTTTTCAATTTTATGTATACATATTTAATGTTATAACATGTTTTATTCTTTTCGCTGTGGTAAATTGACTCGAATTGGAATGTATAAAACAGCGCCTTGTTACGTTAGTGGTCATAAAGTGACAATAGACCTGGCTGTGTCACGTCATCATCGTCTGCTTTATCTATTTTTTTTATGCTTTTATTTAATTACATCATCAACCGCATCCGCATGGTCTTCATTATCTTATCGCTGCAATACAGTAAATTGTGATAATTGTGAAAAACTCTTTTAGTAAATTGAATAAACTTTTGGGAATGAGAGGACATCATATTCAATTGCTTGTGCTTAATATTTTTGATGTGTAATGTAATGCATCTATTGTGATCTTCAATTGTTCCTGCAGTGTTCTATGAAGAAAAAATCTATAAATAATGACATGAATATGTTTAACGCGCAGTGATCTTTATATTTGCCAAATTCTCCAACTGTTACGCGAAATATATTTTGTCGAAATAAGAAACTGCAGAAACATAATAATGTAGCAGTTCTTATTTTGATCTACACATGAGTCACTCAATGCAGTCAAATGAATTTGAAGTTTTAAAAACTTTTTCTCATTTCTTTTAACCAAATATATGCCACGAGCGTGTTAACGCACTCTATGATTCCGTGCCCTCAGAGCCGGCCATACAGAATGAGCATGATTACACGCTCGACTTTAACTCATTATACTAGGCCAAGATCGATTATTAATATATATATATATATTCTCACACAAAGACGTTCTCTTAATATGATAACGAAATACTTAGAAGTGACAAATTTATAAATATTACCAATATAAAATTGATTTCAAAAAAAGTTTCGTAGGGCAACCAAAATGCGCCGCTATGCAGTGTTGGGAAATGCATTAATGCGTGTAGACTAGGGCTTGTCAGTTTTCAAAAACCGGTTGTTTGGCTAAATCTGTGACATTCGAAAACCGGTTTTTCAACTTCGTAACCGGTTGTGCCGAATTTTCCCAGCACAATATCACGAAACAATATTGTCAATAAACAAAAAAGTCAATAAATCACTTTCAAATATAAAATCGCGACGGAAAAATATCAATTTCAAACAAAAAATCGCGACAAGACAATGTCAATCAAATTACGAAACGGTGATGATTGGAAGACGTACTGTCGAAGACTGAAGTATTTCATTATTTTTACCATATGACAAAAATTCAACACAAAGGCCTAAATAGTTTCCGTGTGTTTGAATTCTAATTCTAGTGATTCTGACTTCTATGTGTCCTTCGAAAGAAGCTGCATATGGATGTCCAAGTTGTCAGAAGAAAACGTCAATAAATTTATTTTATCACTTTATTAGACAAGACCCGAACCCATATCGAGTTGCACATGTGTAATATAATAGAGTCACGTTGCTTTGTAATTTTCAAATGAAAGAAATGACCCCCCTTCAATTCAATGGTACTGCACAAAATCGTGAAACACACATGTGGCAATAATAACGAATCAAAAATAATTCTCATTTTTTTTTTATTATTATAATATAATTCTGCATTTGACAACCCTGTAGTCATTCTGTAGCCATTTATGAAATTCCTCTACTAATTATACATACCATATTTTTTTATGAGGTGTGCCAAATACGTATAAAAATTACGATTCTCTTTCGTGCGTATAGAATACTTCCAGCGGGCAGCCCTAGCGACATCCAGTATATTTATTTTAAAATAATACCCAAAGATTAAGAATTTTTAAACTTTTAGAACGTTATTGGGTTCAAACATAGTGGTTGCTAGCATAATATTTTTTTTTTATTAAAAAAATCTTTATTTTCAACGAAAAAACATCGCGTCTCACTGGTGAGACGTTGGCGTATGGAGTCAATACGCATGCGACTCACGGGTGAGACTTTGGCGTACAAAGAGTTAATAAACAAAAGCGACGAAACTGTTTTGGTCATCAACGAAGCTCTCATTGGGCTCATAATTAAATTTATTTGTGAAAACCCGCGTTCACATTCACTTGAAGAAATGGGAATAGAATTCAGTGCATAAATTAAACGAAGAAGTTTTTCTGAATATTTCTTTTCAAGAATATATTGGCAAAATCCACGGATCATTTCTCGTTTGTCCAATTGTAATCTAATTGACATATTTCTAATTTCTATTTCTCCAAATGTCAACTGATTATCAATATTTTCAGGCCAATATTTTTTATCGACTACTCGAGCTGAGAGTGCAAATTGCACATCTTCTTTATTTAGCATCCTCTTTTTTATTGACTCTTTCAACGTGGAAAAAAATAATTTCGGGTCAATAGGATTATTATTTTTCGAAACCTTATTGTGAAGTGTAACTCCACGAAAACGCAGATCGCCTACAGCAGTAGCAGCACATTTGTAATACAGTCCAAAACTATGTTTTCTTTCTTCAAAAATTTGAACCAGGGCATTTATTTTTTGATTTGCAATGTAAAGTGTAACATTGCGATCTTGTAAATCTAAACTTAATTCTGATAATTCCTGGAGAGCATCACTCATCAATCCAAGATCCAATAAGAAGGTACTAGATGCTAAAATTCTCCTAAGGCCTTCGTATGTACACTTATCATTTTTGTCTCTTGTTGGATCGTTAATCGCGTCTTCAAAATGACGCACAAGAGATTCATAATTTTGCCATACAGCCGAAACTGAGCAAAAACTGGATGCCACCCAACGGGTACTTAAAACTCTTCCAATTTTCAGTATTTCAACACCTAGTGATTCTGCACATAAATTCAATTCTCGATTATTTTTCGATGACGCATGGTATAAAACAAAGTTTATCAATAAATGATTTGAATCTATTAATTGCAGATATTTCCTTCAGAACATCACTTACTGATAATTCTAATCTATGATTAGCACAATGCCATACTATTATTGAGGGAAATTTTTCAATCAACAATTGTTTCACTCCATTTTTACGCCCTAGCATTATAGCAGCGCCGTCGCATGTTACTGAAATCAAATACTTTTTTAAAAAATCTTCCGTCATCCCATAAAAATGTAGACATTGGAGTAAAGCTTTAAATATTCCCTTTGCCGTTACGCATTAAAGTTCTATCAAATCCAAAAATAAATTAATTGGTGAATTCATTCCAACATTTTGGACACAACATAGAAACGAAAGTTTTAAAACAGCAAAAATAAAATTTTACGAACATTTATTAAAATTTAGAGAAAAAAAGGTGCCGGAACGCCGTTCTGCCGGGTTACAGGGTAAAAAAGGCCTTCATATAGATATTATTAAATTTGGGAATTTTCTATGATCATGGCGGCACAAATGACACACTGTACATTTGTTTGGTTAGCCTTTAGGATATACTTTCA
>CM062823.1:9037706-9092452 GCA_031772345.1 Himalopsyche anomala | reverse complement strand
ACATATTTGTTATGTTTTATTATTCGATGAAATTTGCAGCCTACTGGGTACCGCCATATTAATATCTCGCGGCAGTTAAAGGGTTAAACCACAATTTCTTTTTTCCGAATAGTTATTGAAATACAGGTTAATTTGCAAATAGCTAAATATATCCCAATATCGTTTTTGTTAGTTGACATATTTTTGCCTTGAGGTCTGAGATGGGTGGCCCAATAAAGAAGAATACTCTATTTATTGAAAGACATTTTTTTCTAGTTATATCTGGTATAAAAATAGTATTTTGATGCCAAATCGTGACGCATCTAACTGGACAATCAATCAAATCAATATCATTATGAAAGCCACGTACACCTGTGCTGCCAAAAACGAAGTTGGGACAGGACCGCAAAGTGCTGCAAAGAATATTGATGTTCTTGGTAAATAATTTTACAATTTAAATACTCCCAGAGTCTCAGAGCATAATTCATTTTCATAATCAAATATCCTGAAAATTAAAAATTATTAATCATCTAAAACATTTCCAGTTACCCCTGCATTTAGAACAAGCCTAGCGGCAGAAACTCGTACACTCTTCAATGCTTCTGTAAGTAAAAGATTTTACATTTTATAATTATCAATTAGCGATATATTTAATTTTAAACACGAAACAGAGCTCGTATTTTGTAAAATTATTGTGCTTTTTATCTATGTAGAAAAAAAATATTCAATATTATTCAATGAATTATTTTTTAGATGTCCTGTATTTTTTTAATCACGAAAAAGAAAATTTGGACAGTACAAAGTAAAACAAATTTCAAGCTATCCTCGGTTCACAAAATTTCGATTTGACATATTTCAAATATAGAATAAGATTAGCGAATATGGCTGCGATTGAACAAAAATAACTGCACAATCGGCCTTTCGTTGAGCAGTACGATAATGGTGTCATAATATGTTTTTGATCTCTCTTTCAGGAGTTGACATTAAAATGCCACGTTGAGTGTTCGCCCATTTGCAAGATTATTTGGAAGGAGAATAATAAACTGCTTAATCCAAAAAACAGCATACGGCAGGATAAATTTTACATACAAGAAAATAGGCACAAGGAAGACTTGGAGAATAATACAAGTGAATCTGTAGATTCGAGCCTGGTAATAATATTTCATTCAACTTCTTTTGAATAAAAATAAGTAATAAATGTGAACGATGCATGTCTGTGTTATTAATTAGTGAACTTCTGAAATGGCTATGCAAGAGGTGATCTATAAATGTATTTCATGTCATTATGTTAGCTATTTCCAAGTTGTCATTCTGACAACCTGTGTATATTTATGTTTCCTTTATTTATAATAATTCCTTAAATGGACTTTTTAAGTCAACAAGGGGTGGTGCGAGAAAATTTTTCTTTGTAATTGCTGATGTTCATTGTGTTATACATGTTTAGGTCCGCAAGATTCAAAATTGTGAGTTCATTGGTCTGTAATGTCCAAAAAATTGGCGACCAATGGTTGAAACAGCCATTTTTCTTCCCACCTTTACTTGTCTAATTAATGACTATTTCTGTTCCAGACACTTAAGAACAATAATAGTGAATTATTCAAAAAGAAATCAACAAATACATACCAGTGTGAAACTATAGGACAATCCCCAATCAAAATGGAACAGGTTACAAGTTCAACAAAGTTGATAATTGAATGTGAGTAATATCCCATTCTAAGCAGAATAATCATCGAAGCATTCAAAGGTCAATATATTGTTTGAAATTGGTTTATTTTCAGTTCCTCCTGAAAAGAGTTTTTATATTCTCCAAAAACCAGAAATTACCATAGAGGAAGGTGAAATTCCTGAAACACTGAACTGCACAGCAATGTAAGTAAATAAAACTGTTTTACCATGTCCGCTCGCAATGTGTAGTGCATGGAATCCTAATGGAGTTTATCATATTGGATGCTTTTCTACGAAAACTGCTAGTTACTCAGTTACTCAACTCCTGCTTTTCGAAGAGAATTGGGGAAGAAGGGTAGAGAACTAGAAGACTGGTGGTCAGCTTGTCTCTCTCGCTAATTCCCATTATTAGGATCTGGTGGATGGGAGGTAACTTCAGATATCACATATGTTTATGCTTTCGAACAGAAATTCTTAAATTGAATTTATGGAATTGTCCATAAAGGGATTTGAGCCTGTGAATGCCGTAACCGTGAGCCAACGATGTCGACCACTCGGCCAAGGACCTGAAAAGCTGATATTATTAATATTAAAGTTTCAAGAATCTTTAATATTATTTCATTGGCTAAATACAACATAACCTAACATTGCATACATCTTATCGATGTAATACCGAAATCGGTCAATATAAAAGGGTACTAACTTCATAACGTATAAGACTTGTTGAATATACTATTATTATTTATTTTACTTAAAATGAACAAAATATAGAAAGCGATTCATTGTTATAGCGGTGTGAAACTGTGACATGTGATACGTTTTATGCTACAAAACATTAATATAATACATAGCTTAACAAAAGTTTTTTTATTTTATTTGACATTCCTTGTTAAAAATATTGCAGAAATAACAGATTCCAAATGAAGATTTGTTAAATTATGAACTTTATTTGGAATTCAGTTTAGAAGATCCTTGGTACGAAATTCTGTTATATGGCTAACTTGTTATTTTTATTAATTGCAGTAGTGAACCGACACCAGACTTTACATGGTACTTCAGGAATGCGTTAGTACATAATTCGTTGTTTTCTGAAGTAAGTCAAAATTCGATTTTCGATCCAAAAGGAAATAGCCTGACGTTCAAGCGAGGTTTTGAAAATTCAGAGACCAGTGAATTTTTCTGTCGAGCTTCCAATAAGCATGGATCCCTGGACGACGACATTACTTTCATTGACGTCAGATGTAAGTCTCTACCAGTTCATACAACTCCTAATACAAAGTCGTGTCGGATTTGTGGAACCCTATCCTCTTATTTTCAGCATCCAATATTTACAAAATGGCCAATAGGCTTTAATTTGAGTAATATAACATTCATCCGGTCAAACTGAAAGGGTTAGAAACTAAGCAAGGAAAACTCTTTTTAAATTCTCATTTATTCTTTATTCAGCAGAATTTAAATGACTTGACAACAAAGACGATCATTGTCTCCAGACGGAATTCAACCTGGTTCTCTTCAGATCATTGGATTTCGAAATTCATGACATTAATACCAAGTTGCATAAATCTAAGATCAAACCAGACTCAGACTGCCCTTGTGGTGACACTGATCAAGATTCAAAACATATTCTCTGGGATTGTCCAATTATATTCATTATTTAATGTAGAAATAGCTGCGACGGAACTATCGGACATCCAAATCTAGTTTCGTCTCCAGAAAATTTCTATCAATTCAAAAAATTTGTTACTTCTTGAAAAAGTTTATCTTACCCGGCCCCGCACCTTTTAATACCTAATTAGATTTGACGTTAAAAGTAGTTCCATTAGCGCCATGAGATAACAGTGAAACCCCGATTCTACGTTCTTCAATAGACCGTAATAAATAAACAATCAATGCAAGAAAACGAAAAATGCGAGAATGGTAGATCGAGGATCCACTGTAATTACTTATTGTTGATGACTTTATATATATTTTATTTTTTCACCATGTCCGCTCCCAATGTGGAGCATATGGACTCTTAATGGAGTTTATCTCAACAGAAGTGTTTTTTACGAGAACTGTTTGTTACTCAGTTGCTCAACCTCTCTTTTTCTAAAGAGAGTAGAAACAGAAGGATAGGGCTAGGACAGGACTAGTGGTTAGCTAATCGCTCTCGATACGCCCCGTTTATACAATAGGATGGGTGGGAGGGAGGAATTCAAGATTGTAAGACAAGACGAAGAATTCATAGATCCATGCCTTCGAACAGAAATTCATAAATGTATTGAAAAATCAATTTATAAAACTGTCCGTACTGGGATTCGAACCCATGACCTCCGTAACCGAAGTCAACAATGTTGACCACTCGACCACACAGGTGTCATATATGTATTATTCTATCAATATTATTATTTATTCCTGTGTTACTCAAGTTACAAGTGTTGCTGATCACATATAAATGTAACTCGATCGTATCATTGAGATGATTCAAAAAATAAAACATACATTTGTACTAATACAGTGGAACCTCGATTCTACGTTTTTCAAGGGACCGTTATAAATGAACGAATAATGCGGGAAACCGATAAAGCGGGA
This sequence comes from Himalopsyche anomala, assembly GCA_031772345.1. NCBI lineage: Eukaryota > Metazoa > Arthropoda > Insecta > Trichoptera > Rhyacophilidae > Himalopsyche > Himalopsyche anomala. The sequence continues at coordinate 9,088,237 of CM062823.1, read as the reverse complement.
AATTTTCCAAAAGCTTATTTAACTTTTTTTATTAAAGAATAAATAAATATATTTTTAAATTGCTCACTACGAACTAAGTAGCCTATTTGCAGTTTGTCACTTAGATTTTAACAAACACTCTTCAGAATCACGAACATTTCTAAGTCAACTTATTTTGCTATGCCGAGTCTTTCTTCTACTGAATTGTTTCCAATGTCTTGAATTGTTTTCAGTTTCTCGCCTAGATTTCTAGTTTTCTTCATTTAGGTATTTCAGTTTTATTTTTTGAGTTCAAAAAATTCGCTCAACCACATGCGATGTAAGACTATTTATGAGCGAAAACAAATATTCTACAAAAACGGTCAATCGAGATAATAATTGGGACGGGATGATAATATTTAGATGAAAGATCAAGGAAATCGGTAAATCGGGAAAAGATTAACGTGGAATTATTAAACATTGTTACGACGGTAAAAATAAATGATAAAAAATAAACTATCCATGCAATAAACGAAAATAGCGAGAACAGTAGATTGGGATTCCACTGAAAAAAACGCAAAACGAGATGCAAGGCTGATATGAAAAATATTCAACGAAAACGGTCAATCGGGATAATATTTGTGACGGGACCAAAATATTTAGAAGATAGATCGAGGAAAACGGTAAATCAGGGAACGATTAATGCGGGATTATTTTACATTGTTCTTACGGGTGATTGGCCGGGACTAAGAAAACTAATCGATCCATGCGGGAAAACAAACAATGCGAGAACGGTAGATCGGGGTTCCACTGTAATTCCTACTTTTTATTCAATAAGATCGGGATCAGTTTCGCTCGTTACCATTATCGACTGATATTAGTATTTAAGGTATTTAAATAAAATCTATGTTCCAGATAAACCCATGTGCAAAATATATCTTGACTCAAATCAACTTGCTCCGGCAGTAATCTGCTTAGCTGGTGGCAATCCAAAAAATGTAAGTATTTTCGTCTACATTTTACATATTATATTTGAGTTTAAGTTGAGTTGTAATGACCTAACAAGTATGTTATCTATATACAGATCGAATTTGAGTGGAAAGTTGAAGACATTAACGCAAGCGCTATATCGACAAATTTAACCTGTAACAGAATACAGAGCAGGATAGTTTTAAAAGACATTCCGACAGCTGAAGATGACAGAAATATAACGTGCACAGTTACAAATATTATAGGAAATTCAACATGTCAATTGAAACTGAACGGTGAGATATAATTGGTGAAATTGGCAATTGATAAAATCCCATTTATCAAACTTTCTATAGAATCAAAATTACCTTCTCATTTGCATTATAGTGTAACATCAAATATAACTCTCATCACAGCATTAAGATACACATATATTGACGTGTATTCAATGCAGTTCAAAAAAATCAACTAATGGTCAGTCATCAACACAGATAATATATGTCATCAATCAGATTTATCAAAAAAAATCTGTTGGCAAATTCTGCTGGTCAAAATTCATATTTTATTTTTAATTGAATTTCTTCTCATTTGCATTATAGTGTAATTTTAATCTCATCACAGCAGTGTATTTACACATAATATATTAGCGTATATTCAATATAGTTCAAAAATTGTAGCAAAATGGTCTGGCATCAGATTTATCAGAAAACTGCCATTGGTAAAATGTACAGATCCAAATTTATATATCATTTTAACCTTTTAGCTGCCGTAGATAATTAATAGTAATTACCAGTGGCGGTCCGTGACCTAAAATCTTGGGCGGGCTGGAGAAAAGTTTAGCATTGTATACTATTTACGAAATTGTGCATGTTTCCACTGTATATTATATATTAATCTACAAGCAAATTGACAAATATTACGACACTACTGCAAAGCATAAATTATTATATAATAAAATCAAAGCTAATCTAAGTATGAAATAATAGAATAGTAAAAAAATAACCTCAAATTCGTCCCCTCCAAATGAAGTGAACTACCGTGTTTTGTTTCTTACAAAACAATACAACTTGTCTCTGAATACAACGAACTCTGACGTTTACTTATTAACGAATAGAGATTGGTAGGAGTGATTTTTTATGTATAGGGGGCTAATTTGAATAAGCCCGTTTGACGTATTGACTGCAGGCTGTATACAAAGCAATCGTGTACGATTAGATGACGTTTCTATGGCCAATGGTTATAAAATAAATACGTGTTCTAATCGTGCTTGATTGCGCCCCAGTGTAAATAGAGTTTTGCAAAAAAGCATTTGTTTTAGCTCGAACTAATTTGAAAATAGTCCGAGCCAGGTGTTGCCAGACTGACGTCACGTTGCCTGTTCTGTATGAAGTATGTATAGAGCCATTGCTTCTAGTACATTATCTATGCCATTGCTTTTTTTATGCCGGCTCGGCTTAAAATCGTAATACAAAACACAATCGAGAGTATTATTGTAGGTAGACATAGCATTGTCTTATATTGACAGAGGAAAATCAAAACTAATATATTGTATAAATTTGGGAAAGGTTAGTTACATTAAGAAATGTATTTATTTTGTTCAGCGGCCGAATTGCTGTTCATTTTTATTCAGTCATCTAAAGTTTTTTTTCTACACATTTTGCGTGAAAATGCAGGTCGGGCTAAGCTTACCTAGCCCAGTACGTAGAACCGCCACTGGTAATTACCTAGCACGCCGGCTATAATTTGCAACTATTAATTTAATTATTTATTGACAAGATAACTCGTCTCTGGCATGTTGAGCACGAAAAATTTTACGAGATATCTCCTCTGTGGCAGCCATCGAGTTAAATTGAATGTGTTTTACATGAACATGAGGAATTCTTTTATAATGAATATTGAGATTAATGCTCAACATAATCAGATATCTGAAATGTTTCTTAAAATTACTGTATATTGACAAACGGGGTTCTATCAAAAAGCCCTACACTTTGATCATTTAAGTCTAATGAAAACATATATTGTAAGTTCTTGGCTGCACAGTTAAATAATTGGCGAACGGGAAAAAATTATTGAAACTCTTTTTTTTATTTTTTACGAAAAAAATATCAAAGATCTCAAATTTTACCCAATTATTATACCTCAGAAAGCGATTGTCGCCAAATATTTATGAAGTGTTTATTTAACACATTCTGAAATAAATTGTATCGATATATACATCGATCCAGGCAAGCAATAAGAGAAGAAGAAGAAACAATGCAACCAATTTTGAATCAAGGAAAGGAAAAGCGTTGTTCTTATCGGTTGTCTACTGTCGTTGTTGTAAAGTACGTGTTATCATAGAGAATTATCTCGACTGATTATTGCATACAATGTTTTACAGGAGAAAAGTGGTGGACATTGAAAAACGTTATGATCACAGTGTTTATTGAAGTAATCGTTATAATAATCGTATTCCATATTGTAGTATTCTTTTTGGAATTGCGAAAACTAAAGAAAGAGATTAGTGAAAACGGTGAGTATATTTAATCTTTATTTTACATCTGACAAATTACTTGAAATACCTCATTCCATTTGAGTTCCGATTGCAACTATTCATAGCGCGCCTTAGTTATTGAATGCTGTTTAATTTGTCTTTCGTGCGAGAAAGTTGGCATTTCTGACGGGGCTTTAGCAATTTTTACCTTTGTTGTTCGTGCACATTCCCAGAGGATGTCGTCATCATTTTGAATCATAATATCGAAGCATGTATTGGGTAAACAACAATTTTATGCTAATCAGTGGCGGATCAAGAACATGGGAGGCCCCAGGCGCAATTAATTTTGGAGCATGTCAAAATTTTCCATCTATAATAATAAAAAGTATATGGCTTATATAGTATAAGCCATTTTTGAGGCACCTAAGTATTGGATTTCCAAAGCGTAGGATAATCCACCACTGACGCCAATAACATCTACATTACAGCTCTCCTCTAAAATTCCTGGTAAATAGGTTTTAGCCGAATCAGGCTAATTTATTAGATCATGGAGACGCTTAGAAGCCGCTAATAAAAAGAGCATAAAAATATGTTTCTTTTGCGATTAATGAGTCAGCTATATACTTAGAGATAGTTCAAAATAAAAAAATAAATATTTCTTGAGCTCTTGATGTTTCCACGGCTTTCCAGAGTCAATGTAGCCTTATTAAAGTAGTTTTCATGACTGAACTAAAAACACCTTACAAAAGTTTACGTTGCTGATGCAAAAGTACCATACAAGATGTATAACATTAAACATTCCGTTGATTTCATGTATGCATGGAAATTAAATTCTGACTTATAAGTAAACATGACGTCACAACCTCAATATACATATAAACTTTTGTAACTATAAAAAGATCTCAGGTGCCAATTATATAAATGTCGCATGTATAATTTTCATAAGTCTTGGATTTGATTTCTTTAACTTTCCAGAATATAAACCTTTAAGTCTGATGTCATCAATTGAGACATCATGACAGTGAATTTACGCACAACAGATGAAATTTTGAGAATGACACTATTTTTTTAAATGCAACAATATTTTAATTCTGGTTGCACCATAAATATCACATTGAATTTTCGCAGATATAGTTTATTAATACCAACTGCCGTAGGAAATTAGTTACGTTAATAAATGAATTTCAGATATTCTCAGTGCTTTTTTTTTAAAACAAAGGCACCCGAACTCACTTCTTGTCAAGATTTTTTTCTTGTCAAGCATATGGCTTCCTAATGGAGGTGTGTGAACAAAGGTTTTTTTATGAGGACTGCTTGTTCCTCAGTTTCTCAGTTTCTCAATTTCTCTTTTTTTCGAAGAGAGTAGGGAGAGAAGGATAGGGCTAATACAGTACTAGTGCTCTTAGTTAACTTAACGCTCTCGCTTTGCTTTGTACTGTGGTTCGAACCAGTGAGATCCGTCACGAAAGCCAACCACGTTGACCACTGCGTTATGGACCCGACTGTTGGGAAAAGGTATTGTAAATAAGAGAATTTGCAAAACAAAACAAAATATGAAGCTGGCTACAGAGTAAGTCCATGAACCTGGTATTTTTTTTAACATTACATTCAAAAGGGAATCAAGATAGAAACAAACAATAGTTTCTATGAAAAAAAGTCAACAATTTTTAAAGCAAAATAAAAATCAAAATTTTGGTTTGAAACATTAAAAATTTCCAGAAAAGGGTGCCGGAACACTGTTCTACCGCGTTACATTAAAGAAAAGCACTGGGTATTCCAAATAATTGAATGAATTTTGTATGAATGTTTTGTAAGAAACTATAGCTAATGCATGCTTATTTAATCAATCATTGCAACAAAACCTGCAGAATATATAAATAAATTTTTCTCTTTTCATTTTTCAACTCGGTCAAATGGGTGCTGTCATAATTATTCGCCTAATAACAAACATTGGATAACTGGAATTGCTTTATGGATAGCAGCCAAAAAAAAGTAAGTCATGTTGATTTACAAACAGTGCACAATGTATAAATTCAATAAGGGATGTAGTAATAGAAGTGAAAACAATCAATATGTATCAAAAAAAGCATTCATAAAATGGAGACATGTAATATTTTTATAGTGGGGGTAATGGGTAGATGTATATTTCACTAACTTTGATTAATAATTGTTTATTATATGAAAAATTAAAAACATCGATAACCAAACAGGAAAGATCATTTTATACTGGAGAGGCTACAGCTCTGCAGCCCTTATGTAGAAACCACCACTGTGTAATTAATACAATGTCTTAAAATAAATAGAATTAAATCCACTTTTCAGTATTTTGATAGTATGTCAGTGTTTCTTATTGTTCATTTCAGGCAGTTGATCGTTCCATCAATGATTTCATTACTCCAGTCTCAAAGAAAAAGAAACCATTTACAGCACTGATTAAGCAAATTTTCTTTGATGTTCATGTTGAGGTTAAATTTGCCATAAATAAGAATGCATAATATCATGGCAAATATACATATATTTCATCAAGCAAATCTTCTTGACTATAAAAATGTCGTAATAATTCACTTCAGTCCATAGTAAATATTTTCAACAATATATATCGAGTGTGGAAAGGAAAAAGGACGTAACCCGCAGTTTTTTTCGATAATCATAATGTATCAAACCTAATACACATTCTATCAAAAGGATGCAAGCTGCAAATGCCGAATTAGTATCTAAAGTTAGCTTTTAAGTTTGAAAAAGATGACCTTGTAAAAAGTTAAAACCAAGAAAATAGATTGAAATAAAAGTTTTTCCCATACAATTTCATTAATTAATATTAGATTATGTCAATTAAACCCCAGTTTAGAAGTCTCCGTGCACTTCAAGGTTGTGGATAATTCATAGTTTGCATAAGGCCCAAAATCATCAAAATACGTTTTTGCGCCTCCTGTCAAATTTTATATGTGTGGGTTACGTCTTTTTTCCTTTCCACAGTCGATATGATACTTATTAGTGTACTAGCTTTATAAAAATTCTTTATTGTTGTACTATTCATAATGAAATCTTTTGAATTATGAGTATGACAATTCTTGATGAAAATTAGTGTTTCATCGAAGTAATGTTCCTACTATATTCTGTATATCTAAATAAAATTTCTTTTAAAAAACTGTCGTATATTTTGTAAATCAATCATATATGTAAGTGCTCATTTTCCTACCTGTCCTACTGTCCGAATAAAACAATTTAAGGAGTCCACGAAGCAAACTTTTAGTTCCCTACCTAAATAATGGTTAGGTAGGCAAGTCATTATATCCTTTAGAACAATGTTTCTTAACTGGTGGTCCGCGGAGGCTGGACCGCAAAATTTTCTGCAGTCCAAAAACAGTTAATATCCGTTTGTAAAAGCTTATATTGGTGGTCCGCAAAACATTTTTTTTTGGTGGTCCGCCGATGTTAAAAGGTTAAGAAACATTGCTTTAGAAGACTATATGTGGGGAAAACACTGTGCTACGGCTACCCTAATCCATCGGTTGTATTACCGACATGGTATTTGGTGGATTTTTTACCGTTAAAAAATAATTGATCTGGTTTGTGTCTACCTGTTGCATTGCTACTCACCATTGTAGTGACAAATCATCAAATTCGTATTTTTTTTGTTAACATCTGGAATAATCCGGATAATCGAGGTTCTACTGTACTGTGTATATTGAAGCTGTCCTAGATAATATATAAGTCAAATATTGCTGTTATGAACTCCAGTGGCGTAGCGTGGGGGGGCGGCACATTTCTGTGGGCGGCATTTTCGAAAATGAAAAGAAAATTTTGAAAGTAGTATGAAAATAAAGATTGATATGTATACAGAACCAATGTAAGCAATATCACTTTCACTATATTTTCTTCCGCCCACTGACAATATATAAATTTTTGGAGGCGGCATTTTTGAAATTTTAAAAGATAAAAAAACAAATACAAATTGTTTTGGATATAGAATCAATGCGAGCTTTATTTCAATATTATGCCTTCTTTCGTCTAAGTTGTGCTTTGTAACTTACTGATTAAACACAACTTTTTGGGGGTCGCTTTTTTAAGAAATAGAAAAAAACTTCAGAGGTAATAAACAAAAATTGTTTCGTATAAATAATCAATGCAAGCGATAATTAATTCACTATTTTTTCCTGGCATGATTATGCTTTGTAAAACACTAAAAACAAGATCATGGTAGCATTGCTTAGGAAGAATTAAAATTGTTGTTGCTGTTCCTGCTAAGCAAACAGAGATATGAAGAAAAATTGAAATACTCTTGTACTTTTGCAATTTAAATAAAAAATCTCTTTCTTATTTAATTTGCATTCATACCAGATCGACCAGTGGTGACTTTTGACTTGTGCGATTTGTACACTCAAAAAAAAAACATTCGGGACGTTAGTTTTTTCCGACTACGGTAACCAGGGCCGGCGCTACCATACATGCAAAATAGGCAATCGCCTAGGGCGCAAATCATTAAAGGGCGCATAAATTGAGTAATCAAATTATTTTGTATATTCTAATAACAAATAATAGTTTATACTTGTATCTGTTCGTTATAATTATGTATCGTATTCTATATAATTCTAAAAAGGTAGGTTGAGCGACCGACTAACAAACAGTTCTCGTAAAAACTTCTTTTGAGATACCTCTACTAGAAGACCATATGATTCACATTGAGAGCGGACATGTATATAAAAAATCCACAGTTTGTTAAAAAGGGGCGCGTCAAAAACCGTTGCCTAGGGCGACAAATAACCTCGCGTCGGTTACGCTACGGTAACGACTCCAATTTTACAACCATGTTTTTAATAAAACAGATAAAATAGATGTTGATAACGTTACTTACGATTTTGTGAAGAGGAAAGCCTTTAAGTGTTTTTTTCCCTAATGTTATGTTTACAAAATAAAATCTGGTACCTTTGGTTATGAATTAACGTGCAACTTTATATTCGTTTACTTATTTGTAAAACGAATACTTATAATAATAGCAATAATTTGTCACTTTTCCTCCAAACATAATAAAAAGACAATTGACTAATATTTTTTTTGACACATTAAAAAAGTTCATGCTCTGAAAAAAAATCCAAAAGAAAAAAAATAACAAAACACAATATTTGTAGAGAAATTGTATTTATAAATAAAAAAAAATGATTGACCTGGAGTATCAGCAAAAAAAATATAAGTTATTAAAAAAAAAGTGGAGAAATTATTGAGGGGGGGCGGCAAAATCAAGAAACGCCCTGGGCGGCGGGACCCCTTCCTACGCCACTGATGAACTCATTTGACCTAATAAATTGGTTTTCTCTTAAATTAACAATGGGCTCGCGTGAGCCTCTCTGAGACCCTCCAGCCCACCCCTGGTGAGAAGTATAAAAAAATAGGTGTAACCTATTAATTAAAAAACCAGCACATGTTAATATATTGTTTTTTTTTTCATTAAATATGTTTATGTACACTTAATATTGTGTAATATTTTGTGTCAATTGTATTATTTATTTATATTTTTATATCGGATTTTACCAATTAGAATTAATGATAAATATTAAAATTTAAAAAAATATGTCATTATTTAATATAAATCAAAAAAAAATCGGGGGGGTGTGTTCCGGTTTGACTTGCAAGAAATCTAACAACAGTACGTATTTAATTTTGCTATAACTTAGTATGTACTCATTATTTTTAAATGACATACAATATGTAATGTGAAGAAAAAAATCTATCTTCATTTATAACTCATTTTTGACAAAACCGTCACATAGGACAAATTAAATGTGCAGTGACATAGCCCCTTATATTTATCAAACCATGTTGCACGACCTGGCAACAGTGTATTAAGACCGCTCATCATACAATAAACCAGGGTTTCCCTAACTATGCTCCGCGGAACACTGGTGTTCCGCGGAGCCAGAGTAGGTGTTCCCAAAAAAAATGTAATGGTTTTATACGCTGCAACACAGTTTTTAAAAAATCTTAAAAATTCAGCTGAGTATTCCGTTATATTTTCCGGACTTGCGAAGTGTTCCATTCCAGAAAATATTTGGGAAACCCTGCAATAGACAATATATACTTACCCTTTGACATATGTCAAATCGACTTACGATTTATTTGCTATATTTACGTCAGAAATCCATGATTTAATCTTAGTTCATTGTGTTTATTTTGAGATCTCGATTTTTTTTAACAATTTTAAATTAAACCAAATTGAATCTGTATCTATTTAAAAATAAAAATGAGTGAGTGGGAAGGAAAAATAAGTGGCACTCTTTTTATTAAACTTCATTTTATTATGACATTTTTCCGCAACACAAAGACAAATGCATTCATTAATTTCAACAGCTTATCAACAAAATCTTACGAAGTTGCTCATAATAATGAATGAAACCAATTGTGTTTGGTTTAAGATTAAATGTATTTAGCAAGGCATGTCGAACTTATTATGTATTTTTTCATCTTTGTCTACATCTTGATACAGGTTTTTTTCCATTTACCCACTGATGAGATCTTGTCCATAGTATTGAACTGGAATACTGAAATCTGGTTTGTCATCTCATGTTTCTTTAATACACCCGTTAAAAAAAATCATTGCTTATCAAACATTAATCCTTAACTATGCCAACATGCTTCACTTTGTCAACAATGTTGATTGATTTTATAAAAACAATGCTAAATGAAACTTCAACAGTTGTTTGATTTAAAGACTCCTCCGTTATAGTACTCCAGCTAGAATTTATATAACTATTTCTTTTAACTCCCAAAAACAGACGCTATCATGAAACTGTGAATACTTGCTAGTTCGTCGACATTATTGCTAGCTTGTCATCTGATACACTTTAGTACAAATGTGCTAGTTACCTCCTTGTTATAAAAATGTTTATTACATACTACCGTATTGACTGTAGTACTCGAATTTTAATGTGGAATTTCTTTAAGCTATTTTCTATTCATTATACACCAACCCTCGGTAAAGCAAATGTTGAGACTGCACTGTTACTTAGCAAAGATAAGCTAAAGTTTGAACAGCATCCTGGAACACAGTACCATATAGGCATCTGAACACATCACGTAGAAATTTACATTAGGTTAAAAATCAATTTCTAAGAATAAGAAGATAATAATAACAGAGCAACCTTGAATGGTTTAAAATTCAAGTTTAATGTACAATAAATCACGATTTAATCGAATTATATGGCATTGTTTTGCAACACAGTTTACAAAAATCAATATGGCGGCCATAGCGGCTATGGAACAGAAATTATACACCTATATACTTAAATCATTACATTTTGTAAGTGTAGGGTGGTTTTCGAAGAACTTTTAACCGTAGATGCCTAAATAGTCACAGAATACACTGTTAAAAAAATCTTCAACTCGAATACATTAAATTCAACGAAAACAATCTTTTAATGCGGAAATACATAGAAGTAATCATTGGGTTTTTATACAAACTCTATGTAAATCGCTAGTCGACAACAGACTCAAGACGGAGTCAATGTAAATTGCGTGATGCTATTTCTACGCGGCTTTGGATGGAGGCGGTAATGGCAGTGACGTTACGCTTGATGACCTTAGAGATTTCCAAAGTGGCAACATATTTTTTACGCGCCAAACCATACTCCCACATATCCCACATTCACTACTCGCTATCCAGCTGTCAGTTTATAAGTTTTAAACGTTGGTGATAATAACTATTTTTAATAATTTTCTGTAAACAATGGCTGAAAAACTTGAGGATTTAAATCTACCAATAGCGGTTGTATCGAGACTTGTCAAGGAAGCACTTCCAGATGGTATTTCAATAGCAAAAGAAGCCAGAACTGGCTTAGCTAAAGTAGCTTCTGTATTCGTATTGTACGTAACATCTGCATCTACGAATGTCGCCAAAAAAGCTGGCCGGAAAACGCTCACAGGACAAGACGTACTAGATGCTATGGAAGATATAGAATTCGACAAGTTCGTCGAGCCTTTGAGAGAATCTTTAGAAAGCTATAAAACTTCAATGAAATTGAAAAAAGGCGCCGTTGCCAAAAAGAAAGACGCAGAAAAAGATCTCGATAGTCTACCAGAAGCAGTCGATGTTGACTAAACACTAATTCGAGCTAGTTTTAATACTGAATTAATAATTAATGTTGAACAGTGAATACTTTGATTTTTACTCCGTATTTAGTAAATTCAGTGTTTGAATGTATGAGTCTTGATTATTTTCAGATTGCCATTATAAGTATGAAGCGTCCATACCCAATTCAGTGGTTTCTACAAATTGTCAGTTGTAATACGTCTTCCTTTTCATAACTAATTCTGTAAGTCTTCAATTCGCGTTATGGAGATTTCAAATATTTAACTGCTGGTGAATTAAAAACCACAACTCTGAGAGGAGGTAAAAATACCAAATTTGTTAATTTAAAAAAAAAAATCTTACCTGATGACAATGTAGTAGTGGTCTGCACGGATCGAAATTTTACAAAAAAAAACCCGGTCTGAGCCCGAAAGACTCAAACCTGTCCCGGCCCGAGTCCGAGTCTAATACGACACTTGTTACCCGAAGCCCAGATTCATACTCCACAGTCAAAAAAAATCCCGTTTTTTACAAATTTACGATTCTCTATAGAACTGGTAATAGTTAAAATCATCATGGCTGACTTATGACACGAACATAGTCTGAAATATTTTTCTGAAGAATTGAATTCCTCGGCCTGGCCCGAGCCTGAATCTCAATTGAGCTTACCCGCCCGACCCCGGCAAGGACCCGAGAGCCATGCCCGGGCCCGTGCAGACCTCTACAATGTAATAATCGTAAGGTAATATGTATAGCTGATAGGAGTGCTTTGGAATTTCTTTCGATATTTTTAAATATTTGTTGATGAAATTATTTAAAGTTCAAGTTTTTCAATTATGGGTTAGTTTATTTGTGTATACACATAAAAATATGATAAAAACTACCATCTAAATAACTTATAATTATCAACAATGAAAACTTGAGCCCTTAGTTTATTGCTTAACTTATGTACTTATGCAGGGTCGAACACCATGCTTAATCGCTGCCACTTTCTTGAACATTCTTTTTATACATATCGACTGTGGAAAGGAAAAAGGACATAACCCACACATATCAAATTTTACAGGAGAAACAAAAAATGTCTTGATGATTTTAGGCTAAAAACAAATTATGAAATATTCACAACCCTGAAGTCCACGATGACTGATAAACTGGGTTTTTATTGACTTAGCCTAATATTAATTTAACAAATTGTTCAAGAAAAACCTTTTTTTAGGTTCTTTTTCCTGGTTGCAATTTTCACAGGCCTTTCTTTTTTCAAACATAAAAGCTAAATTTAGATACTTATTCGGCATTTACAGCTTCCATCCTTTTGATATAACGTGTGTTGTATACATCTTGATTATCGAAAAAAAAGCTGTTTTGGAAAAACTGAGGGTTATGTCATTTTTCCTTTCCACAGTCGATATATTTAAATATTCTTAATGAAACCAGTGCAAAATTTGTCTACTGCATATATCATTATCACAAATAAAAAAAAATAAAAATATGCCAACATTTTTTATTACAAGCTCACCTTCTTTCTTTTAATAAAAATGCGCGCAATTGGATATAAAATTTGAATCGTTCAAATTACGTACATTCACACAGATTTTGTCACTAACGACCCGGGTTTCGCCTTTCGGCATCTTCAGGCGTTCAAGTGCACGGATGAACTTGAACTAATGCAAAAAGGTTACTGGCTGTCGAATTTAATGCTATCTTTACCAGTTTAAATATTCAAGCATGTTGGGCCATCCACAGAAATAAATTATATTATTCGTTATCGTAATAATAAAATTAACATAAAAATTAAATATGTAGATGTTTCACACTATAACGCGTATTTTATATTAACACATAAAAGGGCTTTACTAATAACTCACTGGTACGGGCAGCAGGGGAAAATCAGCGACATGTGAAAAAAATCAATTTTTACAATAATCGCTCTATCTTCCAAACCAATGGTTATTTTTCAATGAAATTTTGAATGCATACTAACCACACGTAGCTGCTTACTTCTGCATTTGTTTTTCAACAAATAATTTAAGATTTAATCTCAGATAAATTATCGGCAAATATTTCGTAATTTTCTGAAGCCATTTTTCAAGGTTTAAAAAATATGTAAATAAAACGTACTGAAACACACCCGAATTATAAAGCTATATTTCAAAACTAAAATTCCAATACCGATTTTTAATTTAAATCGGGGTGGTTTCAAAAACTCGATTCACACATGTTATGTTTTTTTTCTACACGCACATGTGCAACGGGCTATACATAATACAAGTGCATGCGCTTCAAATGCATTTTGATGGCTTGCTTCTGCGTTCCCTCAACAGAGGGGTAACCTAGTGTTAGAAGAAAGCAAATATATTTTTGGTATCATCATAAGAATTAATATTTACATTCCTAAAACAAACGACCAAACATGTTTTAAAGACTATTACAATAGCTGAGATGTCGTCTTTTCTGCTCGCACACCAAAAGAAATTTAAATGTAAGCAAAAGACAAACATACCTATATACACTCACAGTCCTTTTACCATGACTAATTATCAAAACCAATAACACTACACACAAAATCTCATTAACAATGTGCAAGAGTATATGTAAGTGATTCATATAATATGAAGTGTTGGAGCGTAAAGGAAATGAAGTATTATTTTTATTTTTTTTTATGTATGTGTAGCTATGAATGTCCTCAAGAGATTGGTATATAATAATATGAAATAGTCAAGTAGATATACATAATCCAGCATTAAAACGGATCCGGCGCAAAAGGTAGAACTACCTTTCCCGCTCAAGGTGTGTTCATATTCAATTAACTAAAACACTACATTAAACGATGAATAACAACTTACCATGAGTAGTTTCCGTTTCAAAAGCTATAGTGCTGCCTACACTCTCTAGCAGACGAACCATAATATTGTCACGTACGCTATCGAATAATGTTGGTTACATTGTTTTGGCTCGACGTATAAAACGATGTTAAAACATTTAAATTTGAATCGTTCAAACTATGTACATTCTCACAGATTTTGTCACTAACGACCCGGGTTTCGCCTTTCGGCATCTTCAGGCATTCAAGTGCACGGATGAACTTGAACTGACGCTTAGTAAATGAATGTTTCGTGTTTATATAATAAATAAATGTATCATTGAGTTTAGAGCCATTGCTGGCGAAAAGGATAAGCTTATGGGAATGCCCACAGATTCGAGTAGTAAGTAGTTTCAAGAATTATATTTATTTGTTTGTCGGCAAAGGCTTTATGATTATATTTATATAGGGTATAGAAGTGGAGATCCCGGTAGGTTTAATATTTCATTTAAAATCGGAAGGCTATGCAGCTGTGCTCTTATTTATTTCTAAAATTTCTTGGAAAAAGAGCTTATGACTGTCCGTATTTGGGTGTACTTTTGCTAATCACTTAATTTCGGAAGGACACGTGTTCAATCAGGAACAAGGGATAAAAAGGCTTTATAAATTAACATATATCTAGAGGTGAAAATAAAAGGCACAAATGATTTAGTAGATATATATTTCTCTTTTGAAATGATACTCCATATTCATTATATACATATTAAATCAACCTTCGACGATTTATTGATAACATTAGATTATAAATAAAACAGAGAATAACTAAATTATATTATGTATAACATTAAAAATACTACGGTTAATGTCTGATTAATTATCAAATTTAGACACAAAATCGCGTTATTTGAATAAAATAAAGAAATAATTAATGAAATGAGGCACTGAAAGACCTCTATACTTCAACGATATAAATTAAGTCAATAAATTATTACAAAATAATATCTGTCAACTATTAATTGATATTTAATTATTCAAAACGAATCTATATTCATTCAATGTATGCCATGTGCAGAATCAAATATTCTGGACTGCATGAAACGTGAATTCAATCTTTTATTAATTTAGAATTTTTTAATATTTAGAAAAGATAGAATATCTTTTCACTCTCAATAACAAAGAATGTTTATAAAGTAAATGTCAAATTAATTATTAACACATATCTCTATAAGCCTCTCCATCCAGGAAACTCGCAAGAATAGTGACACGAGCTAGCAAAAATGTTTTGAACCAAACATGTTAATTCAACAGTCAAATCTGAGCTCTCCGACACATACCAACGTGTTACACCTCGGCATAACCTATGTCACTATTCACATAAATGATTGATATGTAAAACAAATATAATATATTGATTCTTTCAGTGTTATTCTTTTAGAGCGCTGATCCATATTAGTCCATTTAATAAGCATCCCCTAAAACCGTAAATTGACTAGTTATTTAATTCTAACTCATTTTTTTAAATATGCCAATCCTTAGAAGCGTATAACAACATTATCATAATGAATACAAATTGCTTGTGCATATTGTTAAAATAAAAATTTGTGAAATATTTCAAGGCAACTGCAAAAAATATTACCATAAAACTCGCAAATTTAAGTAAAGCAAATAAAAAATTATCATTATTATGCTGTTGCTGGAAAAGGTTACAAATTAATACCCAGATGAAAAATATACATTGTCCGTGGAAATAAATTGACTTGTTTCAATACAACAATGCTTTATCATAATAGTGGCTTTTTTGAAAGTTTCACAATTAATTGATCGTGAACATTAACCATAGCTGCCATTGTTCATTCAATTTACATTCTCATTGGGCAGTTTCCGTGGATCCCATTTCAATTTACAATTTTCATTATTACTTGAACTAAAAATTGATAATCCATATATTTATTTATAGTAATGAAACATTTTACATGTCATGATAGTACAGTAGACTACTGCTCAACTAGGAAGTGGGATGAACAGATTACAAAAAGCACTTTTTATAAAGAAGAGACCGTTCCTTTAGGATATTTTTTGAATATTCCAGAGTAACTTTTTTTAAAAACAGCCTTGCTTGTAAGGTATTGAAAAACTCGTAGAAAGTTTGATAAACTCTGAGGTCACAAATTTTCATTGTATCACTTTGTCAAAAAAATTCACAAATTTTAATTATGTTTGTAATTACTTTCAATCCCCATTCTAAATTTATTAATCTGAGATGACTTTTTAATTATATGTTAGATGTGTTAAACATTTTAATTTTGTGCTATTTTAGAATCACTTTTAATGTAATTGGTAATTTCTTTTCAATGCCAATTGTTGTTTATAACTGTTCATTTTTGTATAAATAGCATTGTTGAATTGTATTTCTTATCAGTTGACGATGCTCGTAATGAGCGAAACCGGTCCTGACATATTAAATAAAGTGGAATGAAGTACAAAGGAATATTGTGTTTTTACTAATATAATGCCTTTCCACCAAGTATTGACAGTGAACACCCTAAAAGTGAGCTAGTTAAATTGTTTGCGCGGATTTGTTAATTTGAAGCATTGACTGATTTCTATCAACAAATTTTTTTACAAAATTTTCAGAAAAATGTCTACTCACAAAAAAATCATACTTACTATAAAAAAAAATATGTTAATTGAAAGTGAAGAGAATAGGGTGAATCTACAGTAAAGCATTCAGAAAGAAAGAAAGAATAAATAATTGGTACTCAAATGGTTCATAATTTTGTTTGAAATTGTTTTATGATTCATTGGGGTTAAAAAGTAACTTCAACGCCTCATCCGGTTGGTTAATCAGATTTAAGAAACACGGTATTCGAAAACTTGCAATCCATGGAGAATGTTTCAGTGGAGATCTTTAAACTGCTAATAAATTCCGCATTAAATTTGAAAGTGTTGATAAGAGTGGTCAGAATGTAATCCAAATTTTCTACCAATGAGTGACGCGGATATTATTTCCAATCTCTTTCAACCAGAAGATAATGAGGCTGAAATTGAGGAAGAAGAAATTACCAATTGACTGACTTCTGTTTATACTTTATTAGAGTACATCGACCAATGGGACTTGTATAGTGATATAATAAGGAAAATTCAAACTGATATTAGAAAATAATTAAAAGATTCATATGAGCAAACAAACTAAAATCAGATTTTTAAATTAAATAATAAGTATTAAATATGTTGAAATAATTGTCTGTTTTGGAAACGTATAATGTATGGCATAGTTTGGATTATCCATGTTTTTTGGTTATCCATGAAAACCTTCCCTATCATTTTCTCAGATAATCAGGACTGTACTGTACATGCATAATTAAGAAGACAAGCTTTTTGATTATCAAAATTATGAATTAAATGTTTTTTAGCTTGCATGCTTTCAAAATTCACTCTTTTATTTGTAACAAAATATAAATTGATAGGATTTTGACAACTTTTATTCTGGCATGAGAAAGAGAACTTCAGTTTCATCGCAGAATTTCATGAATTCTTGATGATAACCGATGGTTCTGTTGAAATGTTGCATCATGATTTGTAGTGGAATGTTTTAGCGACATATTACTGAATAATATCTAACATAAACTTTACTATCCCTAGACAGTTTCTTTCTTGTTGAAAACAAATAATTCACTAACATATTATACCTAGTTAAAAAATTGTAATTGAAATAAATCACAAAACATAATATTCAAATGGAACAGCTCATTGATATAATTCAATATTAGTCATTAATTCATTAATAAAAATTGTAAAGAAATATTGATCAATATAAATTAGTTAATGGTTAAATCAATATAAAATATGCTGGAAAATGTTATCATTATAAAAAAAATCCAACAAATGAATTTTGCATACTAGTTAGAATAATAAACAAATTGCATCAGTAAATTCCATTGAAAATATTGCAATCTAAATAATTGAATGGACCATATTTATTATAAATTCAATGAGATCAGAAAATAAAAGTCCATCACTGGTCTCGACTCAATAAGATTTTTTTTAGATTACTTTCACATTATAATCTGATCAAATTATTGATAAATACAGAATTTTTAAAAAGAGCATCATTTATTGAAATTCTGGATTATTTTTACTACATAAACTTTTTGAGGGTTTTTGCATTAAAGTATTCAAGCAAATGATTTACTCAGACGCTTATAAACTTCTTAGGTGTTTTTCACTTGTATGAATATTCATTTTTATGACATGGTGAAGTAACACGTCACTCTAAATCCAAATGAATGGCATAACTTTATTAAATAATTCCAATAATATTCAATACTTACAATTTGAATGGTTCTATACACTGTTAACCGACTTCTCATTAAATAAATTAAAAGACAACAAAATCTGAGAAACATATATGAATTCAATAGTGGAAATTGTCTTTTAATACATCATATATATTTTTGTGTTTCTGTATCATCGCCTGAGAACTGTACTGGGTCATCTAAAAAATATTTGGTATTCCCGAAATTAATGTTGTGTTTTATAGTAAAACTTAAACTGAATTTTTCAAATATTTATTATTTTTTTATACAAAATAATTTCCAGTGTTATCTGACTCTTTGTCATTTATATACTACATCTAAAATTCCTCTCTCATAAAAGGCTTTCGGTTTAGATTCGAAGAACTCATAGAGATCTGATTTCACTTCTTCCATATAATTTTTTGCTCCTTAAATGAGTTTCTAAAGAGCAAAATAGGTGAAAGTCGCTCGGTGCCAAGTCCAGAGAATAAGGTTGATGCAATAAAAGGTGTTCAATTTTTGCTAGAAAGATTATTTTTCCTTTAATATATTAAAAATCTTTAGGTATTCCCATGAGCTTATCCTTTTCGCCAGCAATGGCTTTAGACTCAGTGATACATTTATTTAATATATAAACACGAAACACTCATTTACTAAGCGTCAGTTCAAGTTCATCCGTGCGCTTGAACGCCTGAAGATACCGAAAGGCGAAACCCAGGTCGTTAGTGACAAAATCTGTGGGAGTGTACATAATTTGAACGATTCAAATTCTTTTAATATTGTTTGTGCTGTGTGAGTTGTCAGTCTTAAAGAGAAAAATTTCCGTTTATTTTAGATAAACCACTTTAACATGTCTCATAATATAGCACAGTATTGCATAGCATCCCAATACTATAATAATACAATACAATTTTTGAGACGTGAGTACAGCTCTCAGGCGACGATATAGAAACACAAAAATATGTATGATATATCAAAAGACAAATTCCACTATTCAATTGATGACAGATATTTAAATTAATTTACAGCCCGTTCTCGACTTATGGCCATTCACACTTATGACAAAAAGAAACATGAAAAAAAACATCATTCAAAATATTATTCATTCTTGACAATGCTTCAGGCCATCCTCTACACCAGGGTTTCCCAAACTTATTGTGTAAAATGTTAAAAACTAGAAATGTTAATGGAACACAGCATTTTTTAGATTGGGTAATTCATAATTGTTTTTATATTAAATCACTTATAATATAATAACTTATTATGTTTAAAACATGTTACATAAAAATATGAGTTAACAAAGCTCTTAGTGATTTTAAATCTCCGCATGTACCAAGATATGTAACGTTTTAAACATCAGTGGAAATTTACCATCACTCGATTTTTAATATGAAGTAGAAGATGTTTAAATGTGTTGCAGAATATATTATCATTCAAAATTTTTGAATTAAGACCTATTTAGGTCCCACGGAACACCAGTGTTCCGCGGAACATAGTTTGGGAAAACCTGCTCTACACTTAGGAGTCGCATCCAAACATAAGTGGTATATTTACCTCTGAATACCACACACATTCTACAGCCAACGGATCAAGGGGATATTGCTCACTTCAAAGTGTCTTCACTTTTCCTAAGCAATTGCAGCATCAGAACAAGATCAGACATTGAGAGAATTTCGGATTAATTATAAAAATTTTCATACAATAAAACATATCTCAGAGAGATGATCCAAAGTAACGAGCGCATGAACGGCATATGAAACAATTTCTGCTGCACATTCCGATGGGAATCAATAGTTTACTTTTATGATAAGTAATGACGAAGGGGGTACATCGAGAGTAAATCTATGATCATAAAATATCACCGGTTAAATGATAAATTTTGAAGCATGCCTTGGATAAATATTCAAAATCCAAATAATTCATTGACTACCTAATCAATAATTTTTAAAGAAAACTTAAAAATACTTATATATCTTATAATACGGAACAGTCATTTTGGTTCCTTCTCTGTTATCATAAGATCAAAAATATATATAAATTTGAATTCTTATATCTTTCCTCTTTCGTAGATTTATATGATTCAAAAAAATAATTATATATTATTTTTTTCATTACATCTATTTAAGGTACGCGTAAGATATTAAGGAAATTCTTCCAGAGTATTGTTAAGGTGATCAGAATGAGTTTCAACCGAACAAAGACTCTGCGTGACAGTTATAATCAACATGCTACAATATTATAACGCTAATATATTTCGATGTTAAATTATATTATAGCATGTTTGAGCATATACAACGCCAGACTTCGCAGTAGGTAGAATAATAATGACAATATATTTTACATTATAAAACGAAACCTTTGTTCTGATTGTGAACCTCCACCGTGTTTACATAATATTGTTATTGTAGCCTATGAAAAATTATATGTGGATGTACACCTAATCCTCTCTTAGCACAGTTTTTTTTCTTTGCACAATCCAATGAAATGGAACCTAACCTTCATTTTCTATATCCACATTTTTTTTTCTTTAGTTTTGTTTTTTGGACTGTTATGCATGGATCATCATATCCACCGTGTTAAAAGAGGATTGAGTGTATTCATCTTTTCGACGTTAAAGTATTACATGTAATAAATAAAAAGGACTACAAAGATATCGCTACAAATGCCATTTTCACAAGAGCTTTCTGTTAAAAATAGGGTATGGACAATATTATAAATAAAATGAAGCAGAGACCTGTTTTTATTAAAATGCTGAAACAATATATAAAATCAAATTATCGAGCACCGAGACTCGATGATAATCTTTGGAGTAAATCTGGAAATAATATCAGAAAACTTGAGTGAAAATAACATATTTCATTAATCGTATAAATTTTGCTTTCATCTATGACGCTTTATACAAAGCTACAGAATATATAAGAATGAATACAATTTTATCATTAAATGTATTTTTTCTATTGTACGGAGAGAAACGTCTACAGATTACAAAATAGACAATTAAACTAGTGTAATAGCTGATCAATCGCATTATCTTTGGTGTTAATATTTTTTTTTCGGTTTAACTTTACACAAAATGAGCAATATTCATAGCGAATTGAAAAGGACAAATATAAAAATTAAATTATGCACACACCACATAGTAATGTCTGTAGCATTCATATTATTTATCCATACTTTAATTTATTGTAATGCCCAGCATAACATATAAAAATATACTGCTCTTCAACAATGTTTGGTAATCGACTGTGAAAATCTTTCAAAATATTTTTTTCAAATACCCTAAATTTATTTCATACTACAAATTCTCTGTGCGACAGAAGAAGTGTTAAGTCAACTTAAAAATTGAAAAATGAGTTAACATGCCATAATAACTACAATACATATATGCGTAGAGGAGTAAGAGGGCCAGTCAAATCAGCATTGGTCAGTTAGTAAATTTCACGTTGAAACATCACATTTTACATTGATTTAAGACATACGCCTTTTTACTTTCGCACATAGAATTTTATTTATCTGATTTACAGTGGCACTGTATTGAATGAATAAACTCTTTTTAAATCAAGAGACACAGTATTTTGAAGTGTTAAATACCACCATATAATTTTTATCCTAGTATATAATACCTGAGCATGTCACGTGTGCGATGCAGTGATCATGCAAGAAAATAATGTACAGACAATTTATTCACATAGAATAGTCACGGTGCCGAGGACTATCAATAGGCTTTTAAACATACCGAATTACAACAAACATGGAACCTAGTCACGGAGCCGAGTGACATCTGTGAAGTACTCGGTTTTCACGGTTGGACTTAAACAAAAATGATGACACAGAGTTTCTTTCTCAGAGTTTTGAGACAACTACAGATAGATAATTATCTATCCAGTGTTGAAATAAGATATTTCAAATCCTACAAAAAAAATGTGTACTACAATAAGACTTGATTTTGGATAAGATAATATTGTTTATTCCAATTGCAATAATAGTTTTGTTAGTCTTTACATAAAATAATAGGCTTAAAAAAATTGAAACTTAGTATGCAATGTATTCATATCAATAATCTCAAAAAAGAAATTATTCTAGATAACTTGAAAATTAATGTGATTGATATACTGCTTAGAAAATCAAACGTACAGTACAATAGATTCTACCAAATCAAATGCGGAAGAACGTTTTCTTGACAAATGGTATTTGTAGTTGATAAAGATTCTAATAAAGTGAATAACAATTAATTAGAATTGCTACTCTTAGCTGTCTCACACAAGAAATAAGAATTCAATCATTTTTAGACCCATTCCCCACCTGTGTAACAATTTTCTTTCCAACAAAGGTGATACTTTTCAACGTTAATGACAATGTATGACTAAGGGAAAACATTCTCAGCCCAGCCTTGATTAGATCTATGAATCAACAGCTTTTTACATTTCCCGAATGGAGCGAAAATATCTTTTATGGTCATTCATTTCAATAGAATTTCTTATTCAAAACAATAGGGTTCCATATTTACTGAAGAATTATTAATATATGGTTTAAAAAAAACACCACGTTCAGCCTTATACACGTCACATTATTATTGATCAGTGATGGGTAACCTATGACACGCAAGCCAGAGGTGACACTCCAAGACATTTCGGGTGACACGCATCATTTACGGATGATCTTCACCCAAGAATGAGGAACATTTCCTAGGTTGAAAAAATTATTGATTTTTCTAGAAGGGACAACACCCGGGTCAAGTCAGGTTTTTTAGAAGATTGATATGCCAAGCTGAAAAGGTTACACATCACTGCTATAGTACAATACACTAGTAAAAATTTGGAATTGGTTTAAGGAACAGCAATTTATAAATTTTCAAAAATCTTGAAATAAAAATAAATTTTATTTTACCAACACGGAAATTTATCCTACACTTAGGTACATTTAGGTACACCTGGTACTCCATAAGTATTTTAATGTGACTGTGTAAAATGAAATTATTTCAAAATAACATTACGTATAGATGACATTTAGAGTAGTCACATACTGGGTGGTTTGAATGTCTGGGCATTCGTTGATATTTATTGTACGGTTAGGTGTTATACAATATGTTTACGCGCCCCCCCCATCCTTAATTTCAAATAATATTATAGACACGTTTTAAAGGGTAAATTAAAATGTTAAACCTTTCACGCCTCCCTTTGCAAAAGTTCACGCCTCCCAGTTTGAAAATCACCGATGTCGGGTATGACAGGTTATGATGTATCTCATTCATTATTACAGATTCTGCATAAATATGCTTTAAGATAAGTATCTTATTTTCTTTTCAGATTGAAATAAGCTGTATAAGTAAAGAAAGTATTCTGAGCATACATTATCTCTACAAATACATAAAATTATATAGAACTGGATCTAATATTGCAAACCACAGCGGAGCTGTTATGATTAGCAGGAAACTAAAAAGATTAATGATAAAAAAAATATTTGTTATGTTGATCTATTATAGATAGCATTAATTAGTTACCTGTTTTCTATCGCAAGTATAGTCGAGTCCCAGCATATTGTTTCCTAAGGGAATTTCAACCGTTAAAAGGCTATTAACCTTTGTCTACCGCGCAGTTTGGACATTAGGTGTAGTTCACTACCCAAGTAGTTTTTCGCAAAATAAATTTTGAAATTGGTCATTCACAAAAATAACTATATCTCAATTGGAATCATTACTAATTTAATCTTATATCTATAGTCTGTATACTGTTATTGTAAATCAATGTAATCCTGTCGCAAAACTCGCCATACTCGCTGGTCCCTCTAGGGACCGCTGGGCAGCGAATGACGAAAATCTGAGGTTCCGATATGGACTGCTGGGTGCTTAAAGGTTAAAGAAACTAAACCTAATTTGTTGTATCAGTTTTCTTTTTTAATACCCTATAGTATTCAACGTTGTACCCACCGCTGGTTACAACTTTACACTTCCACAACATAAGAACACTATTTGTGTTTAAATTTTTACTTAAGTTGTCCTTATGATAAATTCCTCAAGACTCAGTTGCATGCACTTTGGTGAGCAGGATGTCAAATAAAATAAAAAGGAGTTTATCCAAGAGCTTTTGAGAATTGAGTTCCATTCGCTTTCCATAGAACACCAATAAGTCTTTCAATGCCTTGTAATTTGCCCTAGACGCAACTAAGTCCATAGATACGTCTGATCATATCGTTTTGAGCAATTTTCCCTATTCGATGTTCACGTCTGTACATTCCCAAAGTGTTCTGAATGATATTGTAGCAGTCAGTTAAGTTAACTATACGTCAATCATAACTGTGACACTTTGAAAAGATTCAGATATTGTGCAGAATCTCTCAAGATGATAACACAAAACCACCAATAGATATTTTTATATTTATATAATTTTTTATTGAAATTTAACGATAAGTAAAAAGTTAACGGCACATTCGAAGAAAAAAAATAATGTTATGTCCATTGTACATTTTTTATGATTTTTCGAGTTTGCTAGCATTTATTATTGGCAATGTGAAAAATGGATGCAATCAAAATTAAATAGGGACCCCAAAGAGACATTTATTAATTGATGGGTTTTGGTGGTAATCGAATTTTGCAAACCTTTGCTGTTCAATGTCAAGAAAAGAAAAAAAAAATTCTAGATCTTTGAATATCCCGCTTTGCACATGTAAGTGGTGTACCTTCGATATCTTGGCCTCTGAGAATGGATCAGTGTAATCAAATTAACAGTGTAATCAAACAACCAAATTATTTCATCAAATTGGAACACTCTTTTCAATTCCCCAACACGATGTCACGATACAATTTTCATATTTCAATGGTTAAGACTTCATTAAGCATCATATCGGAGGCCCATTTTAACTTGAATTGATTTTGAACACTTTCATGCAAATAACTTAAAAAATAATAATCTTTTGACTTAATGGAATAACAGTGTGTGCTTAACTACTATTAGACACTTGAATCCTTCATAGCTCTTCAGTATTACGGGTGAATGTACACCTACATGATTTTTTTAATCAATATTGAAGCAAAGAAAACCTTTATAATAATCGGATATTGTGTCAATGGGGCTTATTTTCTTAGTGGCAATGATTATAATTTATTTACGAGACAAATTTATTATTTTGAAATGAAGAATAATTCAATAAGATGAAGATGAATTCTTAAATTTTGTTACAAATTTACATAACATACAATGTTTATTAAAATAACATACAGCCGTGATCAAAATCTGACAACATAAAGTATTAATTAAATCTTGAATTATAATTAGCACATATTGCACCTCGCGTGTTTATAATATATTTTTAACATTATATACAATATACTTGATACGATATGACGCTGCAATCAAATTTAACACACACACAATCTAGAGTCCGACATAACTACAATAATTCGCATATTTACAAAAATAAAACATTCTAACCGCATCATTCTGGCTAAATCGAGTAAACTTAACACATTTTGCAGTCTACTGTTAAAAAATCAAACTGTTCACTTTTTCAACTGATGGGCCACTGCAGTATTTCTTTAAATAAACATGTTATAAAAAAAGTGCAAGGCCGTAATTGTTCAAAAGGAGGTCCATTTGTAATGTTTTGAAAGGAAAAACATTGATGTCATTCAACACTGAAAAACTGATAACAATGTTTTTTGAAATGTTTGAAATGAAAATAGCTATACGAATTTAAAATTAACTTGAATTTTGTCAATAAAGACAACTCTTGAATGGTTTTTCATATGAAAAATGTCAAAAATTCAATTGTTTACAGTTTTCAAAAAAACCAAAATGTTAATACAATAATATAGTCATGAATTTGAATGCAATGAGCATGTCTGTAGCCTTAATTGTTTCATCCGATGAATACCTCATAATCATTACACTGAATGGACAATGTTTTAAAACACATGTAAAGACGAAGATCCACTTTGTCAATTGAGCAAGAATCTCTCTTCGAGCTATGTCCCCATACCCGTCCTGTATAATAAACAATTCGACATTAGTAGGACGCTTCGTGTCCAGCTAAAATATAAAGGTCGTTGCCGTCCTCTCCCGTTAGTGTACCGGTTCGAAGAATGTGCGATTCGAGTGCAATCACCCTGAAAAAAAATCATTCAATGGTTTTAGTTTCAGGTTTTCTACCAAGATTACTGTCACTTATTCAAAAGGTGTCTCAACTAACTTGTCGTGGCCTGGTAAGCGCCGATAATTTTTTGATGGATCGGAAATTTCTTGGGTCACTGAACCGTCTCGAAGTGATCTTCCTTGCACGCCGTGCAAATGGAAAGCCAACACACTATCAGCCAAGACAACTGAAATAAAAAAAAATTATAAAATTTATTTCATACTGTATTATTTTTTCTGATGCTTTCAATGCGAAATAGATTGTTAGCTTCGAATACACTGCTCACAGGTTCAAATTCTAGTATGGACAGCTTTATAGATTGATTCAAATAATTTATAATTTTCTATTTAAAGGCATGGATTTGATTCCATTCCATCTATCCGATCCTGTGTATTGTCAGTTGATCAGCTAACCACTAAAGAATCCTGTCACAGCCCTATACTGCTATCCCTCTTTTTTCAAGAAAGAGGGGTTGAGTAACAAGCAGTTCTCGTAGATAAAACATCTATTTAGATAAACTCCATTAGATGTCCATATAATCCCCATTGGGAGCAGACAAGAATTACTCACCAATACTCTCAATGTTAAAAGAAAACTCAAGCCACGGAATGAGTTGCTTCTGTCTCTTTGTCTTTCCTCCGCCGACTATGAGGTCAGCAGCAGGAGGCTGTCGATTAGAATCAGCAGGCAGTGGATTAATTATCTCAACTAAGTTATCATGACACACCAGAACCTGCAAATTTAGAAAAAAAATAATGTTTAAAAATGCACACGAAAACAAACATTTCAGAGATAAAAAAAAATTTGAAATATATATTTCAGCAGAAAAATTTTAACCATAGGCAATGATTTCCAACAACCAGGTGTGTGAAAAAAATCAGGGTCTGCGAGTTATACTTATGGCGTTTTTAATTTATGGCTAACAGCAGAGGCTCCTAACTAGTTTTTGTTTATAACTTTAGACAACATTGTTGAACATCTCTTAAGTTTAATTTTCAAATTCAAAAAATAAACAATCTTATCTATAAAATAAAAAATCTTGCAATTCATTTCTGATTGACTGTCATTAAATATTCATTTTTCAAATTAACACTCAAGACCCCGGCCCGCACTAACGCGGAAATGGTCGTTATCCGTTAAGCCCCAGCCAAGTGGGCAACATTATAACACATGATATAAGTGAAGAAAAATCTTAAATAAACGAAATATATAATGAAGCGCTTATAATGATTGAATATTATAAAGTATACGATATGATTGGGAAATCTTCATCGGATATCGGAACAAAGATCTTTCGCAGCGGCAAGAAATGTATACAACTCTGACCAGATGATGGATTACGCCGCGCGGTGAAGAACGAGCCACAACTGAACGCAGAACAACAAACAATTTATCAAGATGTTCTGCAGGGACATTTCAACAACGAGAGCGGAATCACTTTCATCAATACGCTCGGAGGAACCGGAAAGCCTTTAATTGATTGATTTGTCGTTGGATTGCTCCAGAACAGAAAATATGATAGCACATTGCACTTTTCTAAATATTATAAATTTGAATGTGATTTAAATATATAATATACAAATTCAATATTATGGTAGTTGTACTCTCTCAGTATGCAATATTTTTTTTAAATTTCATGTTTTACGCTAGAGCGGTTATCAACAAAAGATAGTTAGATAAAAATAGATAGATCAATAAATTAAGAACTGATTACGATCGATTCGGTCATCTATATACCTTAAATTAATTAACTTACGGCATCTTTTTCCAATTGCTTGATGCAAACAATGCCGTGCAGTTTGTCAGGACGGGGTATCACAGTTGATGTTCCACACATGTTAGGATCCAATTCATCAGAATGGAACCAACTTGCACCTGTTAAATGAATTTCATGATCAAAAGACAATTTTTTTAGTTCAGTAAAATCATTTGACATTAAAATTATCCGAACACATAATACAATATTTTCCGAATTTGATCGAAATTTTAAGAAAGCAATGTTCTAATGAGGATCTATACCAAACATTATGTATTTAAAAATAAATTTTACCTGAATTCATATTGAGCAAATCAAGTTTGAGGGGTTTTCTATTGGCACCGACGCATACCAAAGGATATTCTTGCTCCGGTATGATTATCATTTCGAATACCCTAAGTGGATACGGTAGAACGCACTCTAAATGCTGAAATTTCAAAAATAATTATAAGCACTTCTGCTATATATATCCTTGTGAAAATAATTGATAGACATCGCTATATAAACATGGAGTTGTATTCAATTATTCATATGTCATACCTTTAATAACATAAATTTATGAAGCGGATCATACCACTGCATTAAGAATAGTCCTTGGGCCGTTGCGCCACACAAATATTTGTACCCATTGTAAGGATTTCTACCCACAGCACATTTTATACAGCCTGAAAGAGAAGTGTCTATTTTAAACGATCGGTTGTGTGTCAAATTGAAGTTAGAGAATTTCAGTCAAATATACTTGGGATAATATTAGTTACAAAAGGTTCCCGTAAATTGCTTACATTCTAGTACAGATAACATGAATTTATAACTTAGAATTTTTTGATCTTAATTATATATTAACAGAGACAGAAATAATGATATAACAAACTATTGAACAAAATACAGATAAAACTAAAAAACGACCAGGGCTGTGGAGTCGGATTGTCGTTACCGAAGTCTAAGTCAAAGTCAGAAAAAAACATTTTACCTTTATTACATATCGTAACGATTAATTGATTTTGATTTTTTTTGATGTTTTTATACCTTTAGTATCAGGAACTCGTGTTGTAAGTGCAAACTTCCTAGGCACTAATCTTTCCGGCATTCTCTGAACCCTCAGTGAAAATCTATTACTATGCCGACCCTGTAGGGCCAAAAGGTCGTGTCGATACAATTGCTGACTCTTTCCTGAAAAATGATTAAGCAAAAAAAAATAGTTATTCATAAATTTGGTTTAAAACATTGAAAATGTTACCTAAATAATACCTCACGATCTATCATAGTAAAATTTTAAGTAATTTCTACTGTTAATTGTTTTTAAAACAAATAGCTTATTTTTAATAAAGAATGTCAACAGAAGATGTAAAAAAAATGACTTATGTCGATTGTTTAACCTATGTATGTCTTGAAAGAGGGTAAGGATAGAAGGATGAGGTTATGAAATAACAAAAAAGCAGGTAATCGCAGTCACTATCTCCAGTTTTCGGATCGGACGAGAGGGAAGTAATAAAAAGTCACAGACATCTTTGGATACAAATTCATAAATTATTTGAATTATCAAAATGTGAAAATTTGAACTCTTGAATGCATACCTAGTAGTAAGAAAGCCTAACAACATTTACCAATTGGCTACGGGACGAGCAGAGAAGAAAGAAATTGTTTCAGCAAATAACAAGAATTTGCGCACAGTTACAATATCACCAGGAAAATTCGTATCTGAGTCATTTGTTTAGTTATTAAGATTTTGAAAACAAAATTCCCGATGTCTACAAAAGTTTTACATTACAGAATTCCATATTCATCACAAAGTATTAGATCTAACAATAAAAATCGCATATCTTCCATTTCCCGAGAAAAAAATTTGCAAGGTTAATATTCTTATTTTACCTGATAAAGACATGAGTACATCTTTGATAACATGCATCCAGATAGTTCGTCTCGGGCACAGTTGTTCCATGGCTGTTTCGTGTAACTCATTGAGATTCAAAGTGTAAATGCCTTCGTCAGCACCTAAAATACAAGGTAACAAATTGACAAATATAGACACAGTATATTCAAATGCACTGCGGGGGGGACAGGATAATTCAAAAAGAGGTTTAGTAATTTCACGAAAAGTTACAATTACAAAACAAGTTACATACAAAACCAATTACATACCTATTAAAAGGTGCTGATCCCTCGTGTCGGGGTGGATCCACGATGCTGTACAGTGTATCCTCAGTGGGCATCCATTAAAAACCTAAAAAAATATATTAGATAAGAAACACCAGACCAAAATAAATATAGATTTTTTTTTGATATTTTTTAGCAACTTCCTCCTAACTAATTTTTCTCAGCTTCCGATGCTCCATGCATACGTACTTTTAATGGACTAAATGCGAACAGATTTTTTGTATGAGAACCCCTTAATATTCAGTTGCTGAATTTCCTTTTTTGAAGAAAGTAGATAGAAGAATCGAGCTAGAACAGGAAGAGTGATTAACTAATCGAGCTTGCTGCGCACTATTTTTAATAACAGATTTGTGGTGGGAAGGAATTTTAAGCATAACAGACAATGCCTTCGAACAGATATCCATAAATCAATTGTAAAATATACCCATACTGGGATCGAAACCTGTGAGCTGCTCAACCAAACCATTAAACGTTGACCACAGAACCAACATGAAATATATACACTATTTATGTTACAGTATCTTTCTGAATTCAATTACTTTCGCGTTTAGGTCTAAATTTTATCAGAGGAAGAACTTGAACACACTCATGTATTTTAAAAGTAAACATAGTTATAATAACCTTGGAGAAACAAGCCCCCATGTGCACTTTGGGCGTAGGAGGTAAGCCATTAGTGTTTGGCCTAGGGGGGGTGAGCGCTCGTGATCGATGATGACCTCTCTCTCTGTCTCTGTGTGACCTTCGAGGGGGTACCGGCGGAGCGCTCCCTAAGCCTCCTCCGACCACATCTGGAGTACCACTCACACCTACAATAAGATATTTTTGATTATCATTGATTATAAGTGGCACCCTTATTCCAAATATCAATATTTATACATCATGAACATTTTACTATAACAAATGAAATCATTAATTGATGGTGAAAATCGGCTCAGAATCATCGCTCTCTGTATCTTCCTGAAAGTTATTGTCTTCTGTACTATCTGAGGACATACATGTATGTTAAGTAATGAGCAGATTTCATTTAAAGAATCGACACCCTTCTTACCATTCATTACCAATGGTAAAAATGGAATCCCAGTCAATCAAACTCGAAACAAATTATGAGTTATCAAAAAAATAAGAAAAACTAGAGAAATGTGTTATTTATGACGAATTTCAAAGCCATTTTTTCGAGTGGATAGATACCATACAATGACGACTAATATTTAGATTTATAAAAAAGGTTGCAGTAATATGGCTCCTTACCATTATTATCAGTCTTGGCCTTGTCTCGCTGACTGTCGGAAAGACTTCTCTGCCTTTGGGCGCTGCCGTCAAGCCTCTCTCTCCCCCTTCCGTGAAGAATTTCCACCGGATTAGAATTTCTCATTCCAGGAATGTTGCCTTCAGTCAGATTGAAAATCTCATCGACGGATGAAGAAGTTTTCCTCCTGGATTCGATACCGGACTCACCGATAATTTGGCAAACGCAGAATTGCGTCAGATCTATTCCGCCGATCTGACCTCCGTTATTGAATCCGGAACCCAAGTTAGAAGGCTGACCTCTGCCGTGGTCGAATACGGAGTCTGAACTGTGCCTGCCGTGCTTTTTGGTGATCCGCCTGTCGGCCTCCTCTCGGCTGTTCGGTAGGCCGATGACAGAATAAGCATTTCTCATTCTACTATCGATTTCATTGTCCATATTCAATGATAAATCTATCCGTTTACAAAGCTCGTCTTCAAATGAATCGAGGTTATTTTTTCGGTCCTGTTTCTTCGACGCGTCAGTGTCTTCCAACCGCAGACTGTTTGCTATTTGTAACGCTCTGAAATTTGAAATGGATATCTTTTGCTTTTTACATTTTTCGCAGAACACTATGCCAGAAGAATTATCCTCTTGGCTCACGGTATCCACATTCCTATTAGGTTGAGCGGCAATCAAAGAAGGCCTACATCCGTTGCAAGTGCACTTTTTATCTGAAGCGGACACAGATTGTTGCAAATCGCTCAGACCACCGGTGTGGTTTTGCCCGGGTCGATTTGAATTAACATTTTTACCCGGGCACTGTCCGCAATTGCAAGTTGTGTCAATTAAGCTTGGTAATTGGGAAACTATAGGAGAATTCACGATGACATCGCTGCCCGGTTGATCGGCGAACATGATGTCGTTACCGAAGCCCGCCATCCGCGAGCACGGAAGCTCTCCACCGGCAATAGAAGATCTCGAGATGTCTCTGGCTATCGACGCGGCACTCTCCTGCCTCAACTGAGACTGACAACTTTCAAGACATTTATCTCTGCCTGGATCCGAACTTGACGTCGACTGTTCTGGGGCAGAATGTAGATAGTCATGTTTTAATCTGATACATTGAGATAAATGTCTATCATAGAGATTGTTGACAGCTTGGCCGTCGCTTTTCTGACATATCGAGGCGCCGTCATTAGTGAGAGGCAGGGTTGCCCTGTAAGCAAAAAACAACATTTTATCAACTTATGTCATAACTATTTAAAATGACAAAATATTAGAAAAAATTCAAACCAAAATGATTATAACAAAATTAATATACAGTGGAACACCGATGTATTGTTCATTTTTTATAGGGCTGGTCAAACACTGTTTTTTTACTAAATAAGATATCATTTAAGATTTTGACTGAAGGTGCTTGGTGGAATTTTAATATTAAGTGGAGTCGTTTCTGTCGAATCGAACATGAACTGATGCTTAGTAAATGAATGTATCAAGTCCATCCGTGCACTTGAACGCCTGAAGATGCCGAAAGGCGAAACCCGGGTTTTTAGTGGCAAAACTTGTATGAATGAACATAATTAGATATCTTTGTAATTTTTGATTATTTGTATTATTACGACACATAAAAATATAAAACATTTTTTTTTTTTGTTATTGAAAGAATGTTTTTTTGAATTAAAATCGCATCGTTAAAAGTGTAAATGAAGGAAGTCTCGGTGACCTTTAAATCTTATCTAGAAGCTTTTACTTCCTATTCGGACCAGGGGTTTTTTTACTTTCATGTGTGGGAATGCGGTGCGCTACTGACCTTGATTCCAAGAAAGGAATGGAGTCTAAATGATATTTAGGCTCAATATTCTACTGATCTGTTAAAAAATATTAACCTTTTCACAAAATTGTGTTGTTAATTTGCAACAAATAATAAAACTGCTAAAATCACTGATATACGCGTGTAGTGTCCATATGTAATATTCAATAAAATATAAGAGTATGGCAACAGTGACACTAGTCAAAATAGTCCCAAATTTACCATTCCCTGATCTATTGTTTTCCTCGATTTATCAGTTAAATATTATAATCTCGTCACAAATACTACCCCAATCAATCGTTATTATCAATATTTTTCAACCTACTCATAAGGACGCATGACTCCATTCAACTACTATTACCGTCTCATCACAAATCTATATGTGAACCCACCAATGACCGCAGTGAAGTGTGTGTGATGAACCCATTCTAATATTCGAGGTAGCATTGATAGCATTCAAAAAAATAAAATCATTATTCTATTCTTATGAGATAGACGAATCTGTTATGAGAAATATGAACGGATAAGAGAAGTCATTGTTTGGATTTGTTTAACAGACTGAAAATAAACAACTTCCCGTTAACTACGTTAAATCAGTACATCTACTTAATTGTTAAAAATGTACTGAAATTATTTCTTAGTTATAAATTAAATTGTTTTTTTTTATTATTTATGGGGTTGTTGGACTTTCTTGAATTCATCAGTTTACCGCATTGATTGTTTTTTATAAAGAGCCTTTAAAAACGATAGATCGGAGTTCCACTGGAGCAGCATTATAAAAATCTTACAGGTTATACAGATCGTACCTTAGGTCAGTTTGAAATTTGTATCTTTTGTGTATATTTTTTGTAGTTAAGATGATGAATATATTGTAAAGCTTTGTGCAGGATAATTAAACATGTTATTATTGTAGGTTTTGTTCCATCATATTACTTTACCGACTAATTTTTGTAGTCATCGCCGATTGTAAATAAAACTTTGCAAATGTGAATATCTACATGATATCAAATATAACTGCCAGATGAGCCACGATGACAGCAGACATTCAACTGAACGTAGGAACGGTGTCTTATAATTACGTAATCAAACCGAAATGTGAAATTTCAGAAGACCAATCAATGCCTTCTGAAAGCTTGAATATAAACGATATAAATATTTATAAAAAATAAAATATTTACTATAAGAAATTTAACGGGTTAAAAAAAAGAAACTTCTTTTCTAAAAATATGATATTCTAATGAAGACAGAAATAGCTAAAATATGAAATAAGATATTAAATCTAATGAATGTGAAATAGTAACAAAAAATATGAGCTGAAATAATAGGCGATTGTACAAATATTGGCAATTAAAATTTGAGCAATCATTTCACAAATATTTTTCCAGTGTCACTGGACATAAAATTGTGTGCATTTTCATGCACCAGGGGGGGGGGGTAATCATGACATCATGCTTAATACCCTATGAATCAAAAGACCACATTTAAAGCGACAGGATAAAATATGGCAAAATTAATCAACAAAGAGTAAACGAAATTAGATCACCGATCAGTATGCTTTCATTCTTTACCGGTGAGAGAGAAGTTATTCACTAACCAAATCAAAGAACCAGATAACAAGAAGAATGTGTTTTATGATTTGACGATTGTTACTATCATCGCGTGTGTAATACATGTATCAATACAAAAATGAAAGTCATTTAATATATGTACAACCTACCCTTTTGGGATATACGATAATGTTCAAAAACATTTTGATCTGTGTATATATTTATAAGTTATCAATCCTTCCTGCACCCGCACCTGCATCCACAAAAACTAGATAGGTGTAGAGGCAATAGGATTACTAAATATAGTTATGCAAAAAGGCTCAAAAGTTCACACACAGCGGTTACATGAAAAAATGGCACGTTTACATTTTTCATTGTATAGAAAAAAAAAGGTTGAATTTGAGAACTGAACAAAAATTGTTAAAATAACCATTATCCGAATTGTAGACTGGTAGTTTTCTGCACAACTCTGCTAAAACAAGTGTCCTCTTAACGTAATATTTTAACTCTCCGACAACAATCATTTATCAATCCGATTAGCTTGAGCTTTATTACTTTTACCGTGCGAGGTTATTTGCAGTGGATTTAATTAGGATTCGTTTTTATTTCTAGATCTACAGCTGTTCAGACTCCAATGTTTTACTTTTTTAACTTCAAAGCCATCGAGACGAGTAATGAATTTACTAATATATAAAAAAAAGTTTCAATATAAGTAATTATATACTCAAACTGCCCTCCATGCTTCAGTGATACAGTCAAAGATTTGTTTCTCAAATGAAAACAGTGGGTAAAGTGACCGTCTACAACCAGTCAAATAAACTTTATCTTTCATTGCCGTCTTTGTAAAGTGTAGTTGGGGGATATTGAAATAAATCTTTTCCAGCTGCACAGTATTTTTAAAAAAATAAGATTTTTTTCTAATTTCAATTACTCTTAGAATAATGATGTATGATATAACACAATCACTAAAATCACAAAACAAAACCATTGTTATTCAAATAAATAAGTGCCCCCGCTCTTGTGTTTTCATATCACAAAAAAGGCCTTACTCAAACGATGTGTGTTACATGAATAATTATTTAGAAAAAAAAACTTATTAATCACTCAACATCAAGAAAAATTGTGTTAATTTAAGACATCACACACGAGGAGATGACTTTTCTTTTATCAACATATCAGTTAGTTTAAAAATCTTCTATTTAAAGATGTATCACTTAACTCATTGTTGTGTAAAATAAAATCAATTTCAAAAAGCAGTCATACATAAATTAAATTCTACAAAATAACTCTGATACAAGTAGTCTCAAGTATGTTATCAATGACATTAAAAGATACAAATACCAAAATCTACAAAATAGATTTTAAAAAATCCCAAAAATTTTATCAAATAAAATCTTAATCAAAATAATAAATCTAAATTACTCATATTTTCAATAATTCTAGCTATGTAATAAACTCCAATTCAAAAACTAATTTGCAAGTCTCGATTCCCAAAATATAAATAAAATATGTTAATTGGAACAGTTTTAATAAATAATAAGCGACTATGCATATTTATAGATTATAATATCATATTATCAAATATGGAAAGAGAAAAAGATTTCAATCAAATATCCTGAATTTAAGAAATAATAACAAAACAAATACCAAATATTGAAGAAAACATGCAATTGAACCCAGAAAGTATTCGTAAATACGCCATCACATGTATATGATGTACCAATGCATATTTGCAAAAATCAAAAAATCAAAAAATTATATAATTGAATCTAACACATTTTTTTTTGAACCACCTTTTTCTGCCACTACTTTTCAATATTGAAAGCGTTCATAACAAGACACCGGTCGAGAGGTAAATAGCAAATTTAAACATGAACATTTCAGCAAAATGTTTTGAAGAAAAATGAAGCTGGATGAAATCGATTCTAAAAGCATTTGCGCAAGTTTTATACACAGTACAATTTATCTGAAGTGGGATGAAATTGAAAATCTCGATAAATAAAGATGTTTTAAGAAATATTTCTCAAAACCAATACTTTAAAGACAACACAATTTATCTCATATTTGAGCTATTAATTCAATTTTAAAAACGTTCAACATAAATAGACACCCACAAGTTATGTGAAGATAAATATGCTAGTATGTATGGATTTCTATTTTCATATAGTCACTTTTCAAAGTTACAAAATTCTCTGTATCCATGTTCGATAATATAATAGCGTAAATAAAGTACTTAGGATATTATAAAGCAATTTAAGTTTCGATTTCATGAGTGAATCAAATGGAACATTTCTGTCCCGAGCATGCGCTACGTTAAGACTGTGGAAATAGCATGCATACCAACCAAGCATGCAAAAAAAAAATATACAAATAATAACAGTCAATTACCTTAGCATTAACTCTTCGTCTATATATTGCAACAGACTCCTATAACAAAATACAAAACCACAGATGACATGTTTTTCATCAGCCAGAGATTGAATAATTGATTCGAAAACAAACCAGACAAGGAATTACTAAGTAGAGAAATGACAGACCAGCCATACAAACATAATATAAAAAATATTTTACGTACAAATATATGTATCAGTTTCAAAGGACACGGGTTGATAAATCTTAAAGGGAGATTTGGTTCAACTTTCACAATTATCGATAACACTGTAATCACTTAATTAATTTGAACTTCAACAGAATAATAATGTTGTGAAATGAAATGAGAAGAAATAAACAAATATTCAGAATAGAAAAAAATATATTTATAAAAAAGATAAAGAAATTTTTGGTTTCCAATTTGAAGGAAATGAGAATTTTTTTAACGAACAGGGCCGGGGAGGTATGCAGGATCAAGAACATTCATGTATTAGGTCGGTTGTCTCCTTCTTAAATACATAGGATAACTCAATGAGAATTTAAAATAACAATCATTAGTTCAAGAGTAGCCGAAGAGCTTTAGTTTAATGGAATTAAACGAAATGTCTATCCGGTCGACCCTCCATAACATCATAGTTATATACTTGTTATCAATACAACATTTATTTATGTCTGTCTGCACTCAATTACAAAGTAAATAAATTGTTTCGATGCAACAAATAATTGAACGATGAACTATTAAATTCATCGCTTTGTTATTACAGTAAAAAATAGCACCTTTTAAATTTATCAACGCTGGTATGTCTCATTTGCTAATAATACATAATCATGAATTGCAAGTCAGACAAAAACAATTCTAAAATGCTTTACAACATTCATCGAACACAAAGTAGCATCTAATGAAAACGATGCATTCATATATCGATTGTGTAATGAAATAATCTCACTCAAATCATACCAAAACCTTTCCAATAGAATTTTTTTATGTTTTATCATTATCCAAACTAATAAATTCTTTATTGGTAGGCGAAAGTAAAAGTAAAGAGCACAGATAAAAACCAAACTACAACATAAAAATTATAAAACTAAAATTTTGCAAAATAAAAAAAGCATAAAAACATTTAAAAATCTGTTTTCTATGACTACGTTTATATCATTCATTGAAAACAACATAACAGGTGACGTATTCCATATTGCAGGTATATTGCCCTCCATAACAATCCTTCGTTTACAATTATTAACAGTAAGTTCTCGAATTATTGTTTTTCACAAGATTAGTGTAAATAAACGACCAAGACGCATAACAATTCATCAATGTAACTCAATTCATAACAAACATTTTCAAAGATACCATATGAACCGGGATGGGCAACCGAGGCACTACCCAAATAAGTTAAAACCTATCATGTGATCATTTAATATCTACTGCAATTCAGACAGAAATGGTTTGGCCGTTCCTACCTCAGTTTGTGATATATAAAATTATATTTAAATACAGTGGAACCCCCAATTACACTACCCCGAATTATGCGCTGGCTCAAAATATTCGCCGCAAATCCCCCAATTGCACATTCGCATTCCATTGTCGTTGATACGAGACGGTCATCTGTGTCGCGCATACAGTCATATGTTGGCTAGCGTCCGTGTATTCAACACGTGCCAGGCTATACACGTATGGCGGGGGACTGTCTATGAGTGGGATTTTGGCGCACTTT
This sequence comes from Himalopsyche anomala, assembly GCA_031772345.1. Lineage (NCBI taxonomy): Eukaryota > Metazoa > Arthropoda > Insecta > Trichoptera > Rhyacophilidae > Himalopsyche > Himalopsyche anomala. The sequence continues at coordinate 9,048,973 of CM062823.1, read as the reverse complement.
GCATTATCACTTGGTAACTAAATATTTCGTCAATATTATTTTTTTTGCAGAACTAAGAGAAATCTTAGTTTTGCATTTGTAGCGGAAAAAACCAAACCCCTAATTTTGAATGAGATTCACACCCCCAATTACACTACCCTGAATTACACAACCCTGAATTACACTGTCCCGACTTTAGTGTAAATGGGGGTTTTACTGTACCAAAGTGCATCTACACCAAAGATATACAATAAATTTTCCGCATACTGACAACTTTAAACCGAAACCGGTTAACCGGTTTATCGCGAGTTTTGAAAAAACCCGAAAACCGGTTTATTTCACTCGGTTAACCGGGTTTTATCAAAAATACTCTTTTCTTGTTTTTTATTGTTTTTACAAAAAGAAAAATGTTTTATAATGAATTTACTGCGTAATATAGGAAACAATTCACAAAACACAACAAACATGTATATATATGTATATATATATATATATATACATATATATATATATATACATATATATATATATATATATACATGTTTGTTGTGTTTTGTAGAATAATCTACTTCTGTCTCAAAGTCGTCCATGTTGCGAACAGAAATGACTCTTTCAAATAATTTAACATTTTTTCGTAATTATTTATTAGGATACGAATGATTCTTATATGCACGTCACTCAATATCCTTTATTGATTTATAAAAAAACATCCTGATAAATCTCTAAAAAACTATTAATTCCATATAATTAACACGTACCATTTTTAAGCGTATACAATTTTATGATTAATAATCTAAATCTCTCTACCTATTTTTATGCTTATGTATGCTTGTTAGTAGTTAGATAGTTTCTTTGCATGAAAAAAGAGGGTGTTGAGCAACTGAGTAAGAAACAGTTCTCGCCGAAAAAAATATTTGTTGAGTTCATATGCTCCACATTGGGAGTTGGGACATAATAAATAAAGTGAATATTTTGGTATTCTACTCTATTTTTGTCTAAAAATTGGATGTCTCGTCTTATCCAGTTGAAATGCTTAAAACAATGAATGCATTTAAACATCGCTCTTTTAGTGAGTTTTATAATAAAGCTCTATTTTTTTTATTTGACGTATATTTTTTTATCATAAAATATTTTTTCACATGTTATTGTCACATATTTTGCCTTCTGTGGTTTAGTTGTAAGTTTCAAGTTCTAGTATCGATACTTTGCCATGGCAAACAGGTTGGTAACTAGAGCCCATTAAGATAAATATCGTTTTCTTGTTTGAAATTGGAGTATTAGCTGTTATGTCGAATATTGAAAAATTTCTACGACTTTTTTTGCATACCTACCTAATCAAAATACATGATATTTCGGTTTAAACCGGTTACCCGGTTTATTTGTCAGAAAAAAACCGAAAACCGGTTAGTTTTTAAGTCCGGTTAATTGGAAGCCCTACTGACAACTATTTTGTTTGAGTCATCAAAATTCCGTGATGAAAAAATTACAATTATAGAATATCATTAATTCGAAAACAATTCACAAGACACTAGTAAATTAATTCGTTTCGTCTTGAAGAGCCTTGATTCTTTTGTTTATTATTGCTCAAATGATAAGTGCAATTTTGTGTGAAATAATTCCTTTTGAGATACTAAGGTTAAGATGGGTTTCTGAAATTCTCTTCGTAAACGCATTGTTGTTTTATATTGTTTTGAGTATTGCAACTGCCAGGTTAAGCGATGTATATATATAAAAAAAGTTATGTCGTAGAATGTAAAGGTGTAAATTGGGGCTGCATAGTGGGTAGATTCATTAGAGAACATTATCTAAAAAAATATCACAATCATATATAAAGAAATCATATTGTTATGATCTATTGGTGTTAATCTGGGATATGCATTTTTGCAAACACAAATATAAAATTGTATACAAAATTAAGTTTTGATAAATAATTATGCCAAGCTTGTAAGCCAAGTGGTCAATTAGCATGGGTTGCAATGTTCACAGGTTTGAATCCCAGTATAGATTGTTTCTTAAATTGATTTTTTAATTGGTTTGAATTTTAAGGTTCGATCCCAAAAAGTGGGCATAGCGAGAGCAATTAGCAAACCACTTGTCCTGTCCTAGCCCTGTTCTCCGATACCTACTATTTTTTAAAAAAAGAGGTGAGTGACTGAGGAACAAAGTTATCATAGAACAATTTCATTTGAAATAAGCTTCATTAGAAGTCCATATGGTTCACATTGGGAGCAACAATAGTTACAAAAAAAAATAATGTGAAAATTTTTGAAAATTGACAAAAAAGTTAAGCAAGCTCTTCAAAATAATTGTCTTTAATTTTAAATATGAAACATATTATTTTTCCATATAAAATAAGCTAAAAGGTTGAATCAGTGAACCTTTAATGATCTATAAATGATTCGCTTAAATTAAAAAGGCATTAAAAGATATTATTGAAGCCAATTAAATAGCATTATTTAGAAAGCAGTGTTAAGTCAGCATGAGACATTTTGCAGTAATTTTCCTTACTAAGGAAATGTTTAACCTCTTGACCGCGGCTGGCTGCTATAGCAGCCCAAGCTGGCATGCCTCATGCGCGTATGGCTTGAGCCATGAGCTTGCATGGGAATTTGAGCCTTATATCTCAGCTATTATAGGTGTTTTAGCTATTAGATTCACAAAAAAAATAACCATACCAGCTAAAATATTATTTCCGTGAACACCTACGAAATTACAAATACGCCTACAATATGGCGGCGCTTGTCGATGTAATTTTGTTTGTATAAACCATGCGCCGCTGTGATGCATAATATTTATATGTATATATTTTTCTAATTGTTTTTTTTTTAATTGAAAACTATTTATCCGAACTAAATAATGTAATAAATAGTTGTACAAAATAATATGTTTTAACCGATTTTGTTAAAATACTTTTATTACTATGAAAAATAGATTCCAGCAGTTGAAAATACTTTATGTAGATCGCAATTTTTTTTTTTGATCTATGTAAATCGTCAAATACTAAATCAATATTTTTTTCAAATACGTAATTTGAAGATATTTACAAACATATAACTAGTTATATAGTATTTGAAAGGAATTCATGTATTTTTTGTATGTAATATTGGTGTAAACGAGAACACATGTGGGATAATTCGCAGCCTGTGTTCGGCATATTTGATAAACAAAGGATTTCAATTTTTGACACAAATCTAGTCCCATATAGAATGATGTTTATTAGGGTATTCATATACATATTTCGGAGTATTTTTCAACCACTGTTAACTAAAAATCATTTTAGCCCAAAATGTCAACAGAGATGTATTTTGAAACAAAAAAATGCATTTATCTTATTTATATATGTGTCCTTGTGGGACTCATTCTATGATCTGTGTTTTTATAACTATCACAAAAACATAAACTATTAATTCAGAGTGATTTTTATTTGTTTATATGTAAAGCCGTAATTATAATTTTAGTGTAGTGTAAACAGTGGCGGATTATCCCATAAGCGCAAGAGGCGCACACTTAGGGCTTCCAAATCTTGGGGGCCTCATAGATAGCATATATTATATGAAACCTTACATTTTAATTTCAGTTTTCAATATTCATTATTATTCTACGAAGAGGTTTGCAATTTTATGTTATTCGAAAAGCAGGGCCTCCAAAATTTATTGCGCCTGGGACCTCCAATGTGCTTAATCTGCCACTGAGTGTAAATATATGCACGTTTATACTTTCAAATAATGTGAGTAAACATGAACATTTTACGAGATTTTTGTCAGTACAGCAGATTTCCGTTATGCAAAAAAACTACTGTGGCAACAGCTGATCGAAGTCTCTTTTCATGGTAAAATCTTATTTTTTAATTATAATTATTTGTTGCATGAAAATTATTTAGTCTATTCACTATTTTATATTTATTGACCTTGTTATTTATGTATTCACCATTTTGTATTTACTTGAATGAATATCATTACGTATCACTACATCCAAAAACATGTTTGACGGTAAATAAAAAGGTTATCGCGTTTGTAAGTGAGCGAGTGCAAGTAAAAATATTACGTTCCGTTAAATATTATTTTACGCGCGGTAATGGCGCAGTGTTCCCTGTTTCCCGTAAGCAATGGCGGCGATTTGATACAATTGTATGAAGAATGATTATTCAAACATTAGACCGAAACTATGAGAAATATTATGTTTTTCATAATTTAAATAAATACTATAGATGCCAATTAACATATCTGGATACTTATAAAAATATTACAATCTATATTTATGGTCGAAAATCGTATTAACAAATTCACCAAAAAGGTGCCGCGTATGGACGTTGTTCTCTATATTCTTAGTTGCGGTCAAGAGGTTAAGGCTGCAATGACAATATTTACTGATTAATCCTTCAGGCACGTATACCTGAAATAAATTAAGTCCCAGGGACAGATTTATTTTTATTTAGACACTGAGTCACAAGATTTTTTTTTTTCAGTTTCAATGAATAACAAATTCCGCCCAACGTGAAGACATTTTTTATTCTTAAAAGCATTTCTGGTGACATTCTGTGCAAATAATTCTAAGATACCAGTATCAGTGGCTGCTTTTAATAATTTATCATTATTTTTCTACCATTAAAATAACACTCATAAACTCAAACATTCTTTATCCCATTAAATTTTTTCAACTTCAAACACTATTATTCCATCTAACAAATTACGTATCTCAAAAAAATATGTCAATTTTTGCACACGGTTTATTTGGAATCATTAAAAACGACAAAAACTTTTGATAAAAAAAAATCTTCAATCCAATCTTTATAGAACTATAGTAGTTTAAGATTTCGACTAAAGGTGCTTGGTGGAATTTCAATATTAAATTTGAATCGTTCAAATTGTGTACAAGTGGAGTTTTTACAATAAAAAGCTGGTCTAACACTATCAGCCAGCTGTTTTTTAATTTTCTATTTTTTCTATTATATCTTTTTAATTCCTATACCCTATATAAATATAATCATAAAACCTTATCCGACAAACAAATAAATATAATTCTTAAATCTACTCACTACTCAAATCTGTGGGCATTCATATGAGCTTATCCTTTTCGCCAGCAATGGCTTTAAGCTCAATGATACATTTATTTCTTATATAAGCACGAAGCATTAATTTACTAGGCGTCATTTCAAGTTCATCCGTGTACTTGAACGCCTGAAGATGCCGAAAGGCGAAACCGGGGTCGTTAGTGACAAAATCTGTGAGAATGTACATAATTTGAACGATTCAAATTTAGAACTATAGTAATTTGAACGATATCAGTGTAATTTTTCTATTATATGTGAGTCAAAATAGAGCATTGTTGTTGGGGGTAGCTTTGATGCGCATGCTGTGCATGTCATACGGGCTTGGATGGTTAGTAGAATAAACTAATTATTCTGAATCAAAATGTAAGATTAACAACACACTATTCAAAATTATATAATACCTACTTTTAAAACAAACAAAACTAATATCATGCAGTTAGATATTATTCACACTAGTTTAAAATTTAAATACGATAATAGTAAAATCTTTATGGATTTTTGATTTTTAATGAATTAGGAAATTTCGATTTTGAAGAAATTATTTTTTGCAGACGATAATCCAATATGTAATATTGTAATATTGAAATAACGAAATGCAACATTTTTAAATCAAGACTCACTTTTCCATTTGGAAACTGATAAATATTAGAAGAGTGAAAAATATTTAAAAATAAATATGAAAACTTCTCGTAGCCGTGATACTATTTTAAGATTTATTATTGATTACAAGTAGGAGAACCCTTTTGTGATATTAGTGAATTGAAATATGTATCTTCGTGTCCGTTAAATCTCATACACGAAACTGCATTTATACTTCAAAAATAATTTTCTTTACTCAGGTCTGTTTGAATCCCATTTTTCAATTTAAAATATTTCTCCTGCATTCTTATCATATCGACATTACACGGACAATTGTTATAATATTTTTATTTTTAATATAAATATTTCTTAATTCACATCAAAATGAATGTAATTTTAATTTCATCCCTGTTGAATTCATTGATGAATACATTTTTTAGACAAATTTCAGTTGCAAAAAATAGTTAGCATTTAGCTCACACTATTATTATAAACTTAATACTTTTTCAAATATAATTTCAGTGAAAATAACTATATAGCGATACATTACATGTTCATTTTTGTATGACATGTGTCATTGACAAAGATAGATAATATGATTGAGGGGAAGACATCTAACCCTCATTTTTTCTAAAATTGAGACATTCTCATATTCAAGTCTACACTGAAACTTCAATTTGCTGAAAACATCCAACCCCAGTGAAAATCACAAAAATTATTATGGCCGTGTTTTCCGACCCACAATTACATAATTTTTTACTGTCTCAGACTTTCCATGAGTTTTTCTCAATTCAAAATATTTGCAGTTGGATGGATTCTGCTTATCCACGTCCAATTATGACCGTGATTGTGTATGGTCACAATGCCATTATATGTATCGAATAATAAAATTAAGCAAAGTGTATGAGCTGTGTGAAGAACAAATAAACCCATGTCTATATTTATTTCAATGTTAAATATGAAATAGTTGAAGTTTTTTGTTTGATATAGCCAGAAATTCTTTCTTTTCTTATTTATATCTTAACCGCAACTTGACTTGTTTTAAAACCAAACAGCTCAAACAACGGTAATGTTCCATTATCTAATCATTGGCACAGGAAAAACATCGTTAATATAAGCTATTCTTTTTCATGATAGAAAAAAAATTGCCCCGATAGATTGGCGCTGCTAATTTATCATTCTCAGAGTGCCAGCTAAAATTGTTATTTAAAAAAAATGTCACAAAAAATTGTTCACTGTGTTGTTTCGTCTTCAAAGATCTATCAAGAATATCTACGCCAGATATGATCCGATGTAAGAAGATCTTTAAATGTCATATTACTATCATTCATCAATGTTATACAGCAAGGGTCGGCAACCTTTTGTTGTAAAAGTGCCAAATATTTTACGTGGGGATTAGTTGCGGGCCGCATTTGGATCCCTTGTCATTACACCGTAATGACATGTGCAGACAAATATTTTAGTTTTAAAATCTTGCGGACCGCACCACGAGGTCTGTTATACAGCATACAAATATGATCATGTAATTATTATCCACCTAAGCTGCATTATTATTTGACATTCATGTTAGTATCAATGGATTAACAAAATATATACATCGTGAACATGCTTCGGTACCAAACAGACGAAGACTGTTCAAAGACAACAGAATAATTTAAATTGATTAGTTCAAATCATTCATTTGTTACGGTAAAAAAAATATATATATTGAGCGAGATACAATCGGACAGCAGATGAGATTTCAGTTCATTCCATTCGCTTGTCAGCGGACAAACCTTAAACTCATTTTCATAATTTGCTCGCCGGTAATAGCGCACTCCCTTACACGGTGTCTCACTCTACAATGACAGAAAACAACAGGTTGAAGAGGGATGACAACAAACGGGCTTAAAAAGTGTAGAAGAAGAAAATAACAAAATTTGGTAGACAGCTACCGGTCAATGATGCTTGTTTACAGAGTAACCGGCACAAAATCTCGATACGGCTTATTCGGTTAGCCATTGAATTTACGTTATTTGTTATGTAATTGTAGCACTGTAATGCACTGTGCCAATGATAACACATAATATGTATTTGTAGGTAAAATAAAAAGGACAAACTATTGAATTGAAACATAAAATGATGATATCCAACACACAACATTGATAGAATGCACAAATGAAAAATATACTGAAGAAACAAGTGACCTGTAAACATTGAAAGATACACAAGTGAAATCTAAAAAGAAAGGTTCAGAATGATGATTACAATGAGATGATTGCTAAAAATGTATGCTTTAAATAAATTATGTGAAGTGCCTGTACTGTAAAAGAATAATGAATAAATGAAAAGTAATAAAAGTAGTGAGTTGCTGATGTAATTGTTAAATCTATGTCTATAAGAAAACCTAATAAATGTAAAATTTGCAACACGTAAATAAAATGCACAGGTACAAAAAAAAATTGGAATAAAATAACCAATAAAAGAAGTTTCAAAAATTTGATATTATAAAATCATAAGATAAATTGACTGAATTTATAAATGAAACGTGGGAAACAGCGTAACTTTCAATCAGAATTTTATTCTTAACATCTTTTCTCAGTTGGAACTCATCAGTGAACATGAAAGCAATAATATTTACATTAAAATGACGCCTGAATGACGAGTACTAAATTTAATCCTTTTTGTCAGTGTCAAATTTATTTTATTTATACAGGGTTTCTCAGATCCAACCTCAGTAATGAAAAAAACATGGATTAAAAGAAAAAATATTTCCAAAATTTAATTTTCAAACATGTCACCAGCGTATTTATGTCCTGATCATTTTAGAACCATTCAATTATTAACCGTCAATTCGGAGCTAAATTATTGTTATTGAATAATTGAGAATAGCAATAATTCAACTAACTTTTCACTTGGTAAAGTGTCATTTTGAAGTGATGCTGTTCCGAGAGGTGAGGGCGAAGCCGCCTCGTGCATTTGACAGCCGGATTTGACATCGCTCAAAAGATCTAACATGTCCCATGTGGCGGGTGGTCGGTGACTCACCGCATTGTCTTGACTACGGCGGGAACAACAGCTGTTGGCTGCTGTAAAAAAAAGAACATGCAGAAATGATGCTTTGTCCAGATAGAGAATTACCATTAACTATATGAGGGTATTATTTGCAAGCCCGGCTCATTACAAAATTATTTTTAGAAATCAGTCTCAAGCATTGCTTGATAACATACAAAATATCATTTCGAAGTAATGTAAAACTAAAAATATTTTTCAAACGTACAGTGGAACCTACAATTACACTACCCCGAATTACGCGCTGGCTTGAAATATTCGTCGCAAATCCCCCAATTGCACTGTCGCATTCCATTGTCGTTGTTACGAGATGGTCATATGGGCGCATACAGTCAAATGTTGGCTAGCGTCTGTGTATTTAAAACGTGCCAGGCTATACACGTGCCGCTATAGGCTATAGCCGGGCGACTGTCTATGTGTTGGATTTTGGCGCACTTTGCATCTTACCACATAGTAACTAAATATTTCGTCCATATTTTTTTTTTTGCAAAACTAAGGGAAATCTTAGATTAGCATTTTTTGCGGAAAAAACCATATCTCTATTTTTGTATGAGATTCACTCCCCCAATTACACTACCCCGAATTACACTGTACCGACATTAGTGTAAATGGGGGTTTTACTGTACATTGTTTTTCAAAATGAAATTCATGTTTAATTTTTAACCATTTTGAAATGAGTCATGTTTGCAAATAATACTCTCATATTATGTTTGTGCTATCGTCGGGGGGAAGTAAATTTTAAATAATAGATGGTAAGACAATCAATTATTGTCATTTCATTTTTAAAAAAAGTATCAGTATTTAATATACAACAAAAATATCACAATATAAGAACTGATCAATAAATAACAGATGGAAAATTATTTTAAGCAAACCTGCTCGTTTCATTGTATCAGAATCCTCGCCATTATTTAGTGCTCTTCTATTTGCAAAATGATTCGATGCTCCATTCAATTCTTCTAAGTCATCGTCAGCGTCCAGATCGACTATCGGCGAGTCATCAAATACGCCGGATGATCTATTATTGGAGAGAACAGATTGACTATCGTCTGCCAGCAGACTTCTGGGCCTCGCCCTATTCGTTGGAAGGATAGATGAAGAGCCCTGCGAAAGATCAACGACTGCGGATTCATTCTGCCGCCTACTGTTGACTGTGTGTTTCGATGCTATGCGGTGTGGCACATTTGGAGTTGCCTGAAAAATTATTTTATAATAAATATGTATAAAATACATGATGTTCAATACATTGGCTTTCTAAAAACACGGCAATATTAACACTTGCGGTACCGAAACGTCAAGAATAGGATAGAGGAGCGACGGTTTACAAAGTGACCCCAGAAAAATTTGCATAATTGCACTGCATTTATTGAGGTATCATTGAAGATAACAATAAGAAATATAAACAAGATTCAGCGTATGGTTAAAATAAGAAGAATTTTGCAATGTGAATGAACCCGCTAGGAATTCAAAGATTTAACTCACCCCATCTTCGTCCGGGTCAGCGTTAAAATTGTAAAGACTAGAAGGATTTGAGAATTTCTGCAACAGTTCTATTGCCAATCGTTTTGACATATCTGTTTGAAAGAAAGCGTGCTGAAAAATATAAAAAAAAAAAAATTGTTAAAATAAGGTAAATCATCAAATTTCTATACAATGAAACCCCGGTTTTATGTTTTTGGAGGGAAGTATAAAAAAAACAAAATTAGAGGGTAATTGTAGATGAAATGAAAAACTAAATGTACTAAGATAAAACGGGTTTGTAAAAATGTTACGATAATATCGGGAAAATGTAAATTCCGGGCATGTAAAAACGGGGTTTCACTGTGCTTCATTACTAAGTCTATGATAATTTATTCAACAGTGAAAACATTTCAACATGAAAAATATACTGGTTTAGACAAAATGCTACACTGGCATTACATAAAAAAGACTCAATTATACCAACTGTCTTGTAAAAACTTCAAATGTCATTCCACTGATTGAATGTTAACAATAATAAATTTATTAACCTGTAATAATTTATCGGCTGTAGGTCGCTTCTTTGGGTTTTTGGTGAGTGCAGTCTTAATAAAGTTATGAAAGGTAGCCGACCATTTATCTCGAGCCTTCAGTGATGGAGGCTTGAAACCCGATTTGGACATCAAAAATAGTGCTCTCATGGGGTGCAGGTCAAACATGGGCGGTTGGAGTTCAGCTAATTCTATTGGACATTAAAAAAATGCAGATCCGTCACATTGAATGAAATCTATTATTTTAGAAAACGCAAAAAATATACACATTACAGATTTGGTTTATTGATTGAATAAAATAATTAAAATTTAGTATTCACTGCAATGCATACAACAAGCTTAAGTTATCTAAAATTATTGTGTTTAGACCTAAGGAACAAGAAAGTAAAGCAAAAGCATGATCACTATGGATCTCTTTCTTCGCCTCTTCAGACGGCCATAACAGTCACATTCTCATCCCAGGCGTATTGTTTTTGGTAATCATAAATCCCTCAAACATCTATGTTCTCGATAAATCTCGGTCAATAGTATCCATTATTTTGGGTACAATCTGTTTGAGTGCAACAATAACCAATAGTTTATATAGGTAAAGTATATGT
>CM062823.1:8959169-9037606 GCA_031772345.1 Himalopsyche anomala | reverse complement strand
TTTTTTTAGTTGTGTCTGGAGCACTGTCGAGTGCCTATTATGTTGACCTTTTGCACCCAGTACAAACAGTTTTATGAATTGGCTTTTCAATCGATTTATGAATTTCTGTTAGACGGCATGGATGTATGTCATCAGGGTCGGCTTGTGGCGTGTGTAAAGAGTGCTGCGCACACAGGCGAATGTGCGGCGTACACAGGCGCATAGGCGCCGCACTAAGATTTTATCATTATCCACTCATTTAGTTAAAGTTTTTTGAGGCGCCAAACGCCTCGCACACATGCGCAAGAATCCTCGAACCAGTCCTGTATGACTTGTCTTGAATACCCCCTCGCAACTATTTTATCCTAAAAACTGACCGTAGCGAGAGCGATTATGTTACTACTAGTCATATCCTAACCCTATCCTTCTATCCCTACTCTTTGGAAAAAAGAAAAGTTGAGCAACTGGGTAACGAATAGTTCTCGAAGAAACACTTCTGTTGAGATAAACTCTATTATGAGTCATTATGCTCCACATTGGGAGCGGAAATGGTATAAAAAATTTAATTACTATGATAATTGTACCAAAAATTATTTCAAATGTCAAACAAAATTCATTTTACGCACAATACATATTGATAGTAACAATAAATCTTAAATAATTTAAAATTTATTAAATTAAAAAATTAACTAAATTTGTAATGCCACGCTCAACACGGTATAGAAATTGCTTCATTTCACTTACCAATAGCAGTGATACCGCATGCCCAAATATCACAGAGTTGATTGTATCCACCTTTTCTCTCCACGGCTGCCACCTGTGTACAATGAATTAGCAAATTAAATTTTTAACCCTTCAAGTGGTATGCCCTCATAGTTGTGGGTAATTATATCTTCGTATATTGACACTACACATATCCATCAGTGATTTATTGTTGACATATTATTATAATATTTATTTCAAATGAACAAGAGAATTTGTAAATATTTTTAAAAAAAAAAGGAAAACATTTCTTTAAAAATTGTAGCCACATAATGTTGAGCGTAAAAATCAATTTTTATCTGATGTTCTTTCTGGAGTCAATGTCAATAGTATTACGTGCCCACAGATGAACTCTGTCTAAGCCCGAAAATTAATTAAAATCTTCTAGATATATCTTTGAAAATAATGAAAATGAATTAATAATCCATATAATTTTTTTTCGTGTATTTAAAAATTTACAGTGTAAATTTGTAATGATAAGTTTTATTCTTCCAGTTGACTGATTAAAAAAAAGTAACAGAATATTCAAGATGTTTGATTAAATAAATAAAAAAATAGCTTCAACTCGAAGGATTTTGAACCATTCATTCCTAGGTGTTTCTAAATGACAATAATAATTTTATTATAATTAAATACTAGTAACCCTAAAGTGAAAGTATCTATTCATTAAAATAAAAATAATAATTTACCTCGGGAGCCATCCAATAAGGTGTGCCTATGAAAGACTTTCTTTTGTTGATAGTAGCTGTGATTTGCGCGGAGACACCAAAATCAGCCAATTTTACATCGCCAGTTTCTGTTAGCAATATATTGGCACCTTTTATGTCTCTGTGAAAAACATCAAATACATGAAAAGGTTGGAAAATGTTTAAACCTTGAACTGAAATATTGCTACTAAAAAAAAATCAATAGCATATGCGATACATCATTATCATAAATATGATTAACCCTGCAGGCTCGTATACCTGAAATACATTATCAGTCAAAGAGACAGATAATTTATTTTTATCGGAGATACAATAAATCTTTATGAAAATATTAATTAGATAGAACAGCAAAATTTTATTCAATCAACACTTGGAGAGCCACTGGATTTTTATTCCCAGTTCCAATGGATAACAAAATGTACCCCACTAGAACACAAAAATTAAAAGATGTTTTTTTTTTGTTTTTATAAACGTGTAGTGATTGATAATACTGAGCAAATAATTTTGTGACATTATCAATTTTCAAGTGTTTTTATTTAAAATTATTATTCTCAGACAATCGATTCACCGTGCTTTTGTACCTTGGTATTCATGGTACCGCCAAAATGTTTCCACTACCGAGTCATGGTGCCTGCCAGAAACGAGTAAATAATCACGACCCCTACACCGATCATATATTATGGAAGTTTCATTATTATGTGATAATGGATATTATGAAAACTAAATTTTAAAAAAGTAAATGACGAATATAAGATATTGACAGTTTTTTTTTGATAAAACAATACAGAAAAAAGTTTTAATAACTGAAACTAAAATCTATAAATCTTCATATATTTGAATGAAATCGGTGAACTATTGCTTTAATAAATCATCAATATAACAGGCCATTGTTTCCACGCCCATCCCCGAGTGGTTTTGATCTGCGTGCTCTGAACTTCATATGGATTTCCATTCACGTACATTTACTAACTTAGTAAAGAAATCAACTGGTATTATTAGGTTTTCACAGTTTTAAAATATACAAATGTTATTTTTGGATGATATATTCAAAAATTGTTACCACCAATCAAAACTAGACTTGATCCAAAAATAGCATTCATTTAGTATATCACCTGCGTGGTCGAGTGGTCAACGTCGTTGACATCGTTACAGGTTCAAATCCCAGAAAGGACAGTTTTATAAATAGATTTTCAATTGATTTATGAATATCTGTTCGAAAGCATAGATGTATGTGATGTCTTGAACTCCCCCCTCCCACCCATCCTATCCTAAAAACTGGGCGTAGCGAGAGCGATCAGCTAACCACTAGTCCAGTCCTTGCCCTATTATTATATTCTTACTCTATTTGTAAAAAAAAGAGAGGTTAAGCAGCTGAGTAACAAGCAGTTCTCATAGAAGCACTTCTGTTGAGATTAACTCCTTTAGGAGTCCATGTACTTCACATTGGAAGTGGATATGGTGAAAAAAAAAACAACTTACTCTGTAAGATGATGGTGTTATGCCGAAATATCAACAATATTTGACAATCCCTGTAAAACCCTGTGTGTTTAATTTACATGCAAACACAATCAGATTCAAGACAATTTGCTATCACTCCTGTCAACATAATAAATATAGAATTTATACGTTCTTAAAGAATGAATTTCTTACTACATGATTCGTATTGCATAGTGCAAATAACTTGTATTGAAACCAACGCAATATAAATCTTTGAAACAGTAACATTTGGGCTAAATAAAATCATACCTGTGCATTTTCCCCATACTGTGCAGATAAGAAAGGCCAGTTAAAGTTTCCTTACACATGTACGCTATTTGGAGTTCAGCCAATGGTCCTGTTACATGGTAAATATCCTGGAATTCAAATTACACAACCATCAGATGTAATGAAGGGTTAGATAAGTCGAAGAGGTAAAATAATCATTCTCTTTTATGGAATTTCAGTATCCTGTAATTTTGTACTATGGGATTTTTTTTATTGAAAAAAGTCATTCTTAAACTTCAAAATGACCACACTAAGGCAGTGTTGCAAAACCTGTTTGAATAACAGTAGGACCCAATTATCCATGTTCTAATCAAAAAGAGACCATAAATCATGAACCATGAATGACATGGGGCCCATATTGGGTAAATTAGAAATTATAGGAAAATGATAAGATAACTGCAAACTTTTTGTAAAAATGTTGATAAATTCATTATTTGATGCAGTTTTGCATATAAACAACAATAAGCAGAATAAAAATGGGTGACATCAGTTTGTAACCCAGTGCTTTGAATCGTTATAACAAAGACAAAAATGTGACGATGACACTGAAGGTTGCTAGCAAAGTATATATTTCCAAAAGGAGAACCAAAGTTTCAGAGACACTTGAGGCAAAAATGATAGATAGGCAATGTCCATTTACATATTATTTATCCCTTATTGATATTTTTGTGTGCTCATACTTAAAATTGTATGAGTTATACTTTGTTTTTTTTTCATATTTTAAGTGAGAGGTAAACTATTTATTTTTTAAGGCTTCAGTTGATTATATTATTATTAACGCAGGAAAACGGTTAAAATATTACATTACCTGTAAACTGCCGCCTCCGCAATACTCCATTGAGATCCAAAGCTTGTCCCTGCGAAGGTAGGAGCCGTAATAAGCGATGACATTGGGATGGCGACAATCTTTCATCATTAGGATTTCTTGTTGAATGATGCCAAAGTCATCGCCCGGCTCCAGCTTTATCACCTTGATAGCTGCTAGCTCATTTGATGTCAGGCGCTTCGCCTGGAAAACGAAAAACAACTAATCAGACAAACCACAATTCTCTCTAACAATATTAGTAAGTCAAAATTAGGCCGACATAATCAATGGTAACCTTTCACGTAGCGACACACGGCGACAGATAATCATATTGCCGCACCAATTACCAGCACCTGTTTTTATGAAGCAGTCAGAGTAAGAAGTATAAATATAAGACGGTTACCTTCACTAAATGTTGAGGTATTAGGGTGCATCCTAACTCAGTCATAAATACAAAGTACACACTTTATTACAAAATATACTTTTGAGAAAATTAATTTCCGATAGTATTGTTTTTAGAATAACCAAGAGTTTTTGCAAAACCATTTTATAATTACTCATAGATAGCAAATTTCATTTTACTGAACTGAATTTCTTTTCGCTAAGAATACTTAGATAAGCGCGTGTATTAAAATTATAATTTCATGAAAATCATGTTTTCACAAATGGAGCAACGTTTCGAAGGACATCAACATCGACGTTAATGTCTTGGGACCAATGCTTCCTCTAAGACAAGAGGTTAGCTGCGTGGAAATTTCAAAGGCTGTGCGGACTGATCAAATATTAATTGAATAACTGTCTTGTAGTGCGCGCCAACCCGGAATGAGTGCGTGGGGGCTTCCGCGGCCGAGCACTTACAGCGAACATTGCTTGGGACATATGTCGTGGAACATTTTGCTTGTACACACCAGCATTACCATCAGAGGCCTAAGTCGTGGGTGTCTGTGATGTCAATTCCCCTCGAGTGACTTCTCGAGTTTTTTTCCTATGATTTTTCAGTATTAAAATTGCAATGTCAAATACTTTCTTAAATTTTTTTTAAAAAAAAAGAAGAAATTTTAAAGATGAAAATAGAAAAGTTGTTGAAAAGTGTTACAAATGCTTTAAGTGATAATTAATTAATGTGGGTCTAATTCTTAAAATAAAAATATGCTTTGTATGAAAATTTTAATTAATGGTATTCGAGCATAATATAATTTGAATATATTATATACATATACAGAAATACACAACATTAAATAGAGGAAGATAATTGATGTTTATATTGTAATGCGAATCAGGATTAATCTTTCAAAAATATCTCCGATTCTTGAGATTAAGGAACGATTTTGTTTCCCCACATCACTGCCATGTTGAGTGACAAGTTGCACAACCGCCTACATTCACCAATATCTTACGCATGACTCAAGCACAGCCCATGCATTCATCTCTAGCAGAGTGAAAACATGCAACATGTACCCTGTCACATAGAAATGCCGCACTCGAATAGTGCACATGGTTACAGTGTCACGTAAACTCTATGTAGCGCATCATGTTGAGGGACATTTTGTCTCCTAGTGAACACGGATGTTAAAGCCCGCATAAGAAAAGTTAGTTAGCAGGTATTTTCGACCCGTTAAATAAGTTAAACCTGAAATGTCTAGTAAAATAAAGTCCAACTTCAAGTCAATGTCCATTTGTACACAAGCTGCGTGAAACAGACTCAATGTTGAGAATGACTAGCACAAGCATATTATTAATTTGATCCTGTCAGAACTTTTCCAGCCGATCACTCCTAATGTGGAGCACATAAAAGTCTAAGCAGGGTATCTCGACAGAAGTTATTCTACAGGAATTGCTTGTCACTTAGAATTAAACTCTGAAAAATCTATGTTTAATTTGTTTTTTTCACCTTTCACTTCTGTAATTATAATAATTCGAGATGTGGAAAATAAGAATTCATTCTGGAAAACTTCTGACAGGATCAAATTAATAATATGCTTGTGCTAGTCATTCTCAACATTGAGTCTGTTTCATGCAGCTTGTGTACAAATGGACATTGACTTGAAGTTGGACTTTATTTTACTAGACATTTCAGGTTTAACTTATTTAACGGGTCGAAAATACCTGCTAACTAACTTTTCTTATGCAGGCTTTAACATCCGTGTTCACTAGGAGACAAACTGACTTTGATTGTTTGTATTCTAGATTCAAAAATGGAATATTGTGACATCTGTCAAATAATAAATGTGGTATATTTTACACAATATAGTTTCGACATTTAAATGTAAATATTCCATGTGTGTCATATATATGCTGACGGCTTAAAATTAAATATTTTACGTTTTAACAGAGGGTATTTAGAATTTATCCCGATACTTTAAAAGTTTTGTATCTTTTGTTATAAATAAGGAGTAAACGAGTCTATGCTTTGGACAAGGTAAATTTATGCTCAAATACTAATATAAATAAAGTAAGCGTAATAGTTTGATAGATTGGGGTGAACGAGATTAAAATACGGCAAAGTGAGCCAAGTTAGGATGATGGAAAAAAGTGAACTGAACCCACCCTTTTTATTGCATAATTTCAATCATTTTTTCTCTAAAATACATTGTTTATACTTTCGATGGATTCGTCGGTAACTTTGTGGAAGTTCATTTTAATATAAAATAACTTAGATTATTCCACGTATTGTGCTACAAACTGTGACACGTGTTTCGCCTCTTTCAGAGGCATCCTCAGACAGACTTACTTTTAGGATGCCTCTGAAATAGGCGAAACACGTGTCACAGTTTGTAGCACAATACGTGGAATAATCTAAGTTATTTTGTATTACTTTTTTATGCTTATTTATTTAATAAACTTTCACATAAAATTAAAAATTGATGACAGTTCCCACAAAAAATAATGGAAAACTATCAAAAAAATTGAAAACTATCTAAAAATAATTGAAAACTATCTAAAATAAGTCAAATGGAAAAATTTCACCATTTTTATGTTTGGTTCACTTCAACTCTTAAAGACTCATATATTCCTAAAAATAAGCTCCGTTTGGCGAATTAGTAAAGTTAATTTATTCTGATTAATTTGATAAATATGCATTTGATTGTTACATGACGGAAAATTTCATTTTTTTTTATAATACGAAAAAATCCTGCAGTTGGGGCCAACGGGCTTACAGCTAGTATATTTTATTATCTATCCATTCTGTTTCCTTTTATTGCATTTTTTTTTATTATTTGAATTACTATTTTTCTTGTGACAACGTAGCACATACGTTTTTTACACCGCTACCACTGATTTCAGTATTAGATCGCCTGCAGAGATCAAAAGTTTGACCACACAAGATTTATATTTTTAACATTTTTTTTTTTAAAAGACTACAGATTTCATCTGAATAAAATTTTGCTTCTGATTAATTAAAAAATTCTGGGTTTATTTTTCGATTTTTCTTTATGGCTTAAAAAGAAAAAAGTTACAGCACAAATTCTAAATCAAAATTCAGTATATTTATTGATTTGGCATTTACTTGGTAGAACTCCATTTTAATAGGGTAAAAATACCAAAGTATTTCAGTTTTACAGTTTTTTAAATGTTATACGTTGATAGCAATTTCGGCTTTCGCCATTGTCAGAACTAGTTCTGACGATGGCGAAATAGCTATCAACGTATAACATATAAAAAACTGTAGAACTGAAATACTTTGATATTTTTACCCTATCAAAATTCAGTAGTTCACATTGTCATCGATTTGTAATTCGGAAACCATTCCATCATGATGTAGATGTCAAAGGTTTGATCAGCAGCTGATCAAAATTTTAAATATAATATGAAAGATACTGGTAATCAAAAACCTTAGTCAATATTCATTTACACAATACATCTAGCGGTATGGGGTTAAAAGTGTTAAAAAAATCATTTTGCATTTTAAAACTTAATTGTATCGAACATCAATGGTAGTTCTCCTTTTGTTTAATGTGTTATATATTGTTCATTATACCTTTGTAAAAATTCAATTTCAAATGTCAAATTTATCATTTATGAGCATTTTAAAAATGGACAGATTTATTATTGTCCAATCGCAGAGATAAAAACAAAAAAAACACGGGAAATAAACCCTATCTTTGAACATTTAAGTAGAGTTATTTTGAATGATATAATGTTAAGTGTATTGAAAAATTTGCAATGTTTCTACACTAAAATATATAAAAAAATGTTGTCCTCAGTTAATTTAAGACTAATAGAAATTGTTGAAATTTTAAATATAAGGTAATAAATCATAGTCAAATCAAGTTTTTCACCATATTGATGCTTTTACTTCCTATTTGGGCAAAGACCTTTATCGATTGCATCTACGGGAAAGTGATAGACAATAACATTCAATATTTTATAGCTACAGGTTTTTGGTGAAATATTTACCTTTTTTCCAAAATATTTATTTTCTTCTGTATTTGAAATGAAAGCTTAAAATTACCGACTAATATTTCCAAGATATTTTCATTCTTAAACACTTGGTCACAACTGTGTGACTAAAGTGATAAAAAAAATCAATAAAAACTATCAATGGAATTGCTCATTATTTTTAACCAGGACTCTAATATTCAAACAGTATGAGGAATATAAAAATATTCATCTCAGAAACTTTAACTCACCAATTGTTTCTTTTCACACATCATTTCAATTCACGCCAGACGATAGTGTAAATCGGGGGTCATCAACCTTTTAATACCAACCGCCCACTTTTGTTTCCTTATTGAAGATAAAATTTTCTTACCGCCCACCAGTACCACTTGATTGTAAGAGGGGAGTGTTGATTTTTGAGGTTTTTTGCATATCCATCATACACCACCCTGTCGTCATTACACGCACTAAACCTTGCCTTAGGCCAGTGGTTCTTAACCTTTTCGAAGTCACGGTGCACTTTTGATCATGGGAAAAAGTGGCGGTGCACCAGAATTAAGAGATTGAAAACATATGTGGACATAAATTTTTTTTGACTTTTTCGGTTTTCACTATTTTGCGGTTTTTACTACTTTGCAGATTTTTTCGTTTTTACCAATTTTTTCACGGTGCACTTGCAATAAGCTCGCGGTGCATCGGTTAAGAACCACAGCCTTAGGCAATAAAGCTCACTTGTTGCTCACTCACCCATGAACATATTTTCAGAATTATCCAGTGAATTGCTATACATATATATTCAAAGTATACTAATCTTATTTAGCTAAAAATATACTAGACAACTAAAATGAGATCAATGAGCTGGATTTAACAATGGGAAACATTGAGATCTCGTTTCGCAATATTTTTTCAATGTGGATTTTTGTGCAACTACATCCATTTATTGTATATTCAAATATAAAATATTTTCAAACTGAAATTCTGATTTCATAGCGTAATTATGATAAAATTTTCAATATAATTACCATTTACATTTTAAAATTAATTCTGCAATTGGTATAGTCTATCAAGGGTCTGTCACACACCAACAATAATGTGCACTCAGTCAAAACATTATCTAACATAAACCAATGAAGGGTAAAAAATGAGTGGGTATATTGAATTCAAATGACAAGGTGAAATATTATCATATTAAGCATTAAAATAGCCTCAATTATTAACTGTTTCTGCAGCAAATTACTTTTCATATTATTCTGAAATTGTTATGTACCATAGCACAGCGGACGACGAAGTGTGGTCAGTGAGAAAATTTTGGTGGTCCCCGCAGAGAAGTCTGACATTATTTTAATTTTCTAATTCTACCACCAGAAACAATTCATCAGAATCTCGTAGCACATCGAATCGTTATCTGACGTTGTATGACTTGCAAAGCTTGCATATTTTTTCCCTGTAAAATGAACTAAATATCCATACAAGGAGAATTTAAGGACGTGTTTACACTACGAAGTAAAATGGATGCTTTTAGAAAATATATATTAATGGGGCAAACGCGATTGGTTGGAGACATCTGCAAATGTTTTCTAGTTTCGAAGAATATATCAACTATCAAGTGGTAACCCTGGTTCAAAAGCACTTGGATCACTCACAGTGCAATCTTTTGCTCACTATTACCCAAAAAATAAAGATCCTAGACATAGAAATATGTGGATAATAGATCCGTTTGGAGTAAACATTCAAGATACTAATTTATGCATGAAGCTAAAAGAAAGCTTCATCGATCTTTCATCCAACGACAATTAAAGTTAAATTTCATCCATCCTTATTAAAACCTCAGTTTTTTATTTTCTATAAAAAGTCCCTTATCTTAGCTTTGTGAAAAGGCGATAAAAATTATAATTGAATTCTCCACAACATATGATAATTCCTTTTTGCATAAAATATGTCACAGCAATCAAAACACAGCATCGACCTCAGCTTGAAATACATTAAGGTCTCTTCTGTCTTGCAGTAACATCATTTGAGCCAAATATAAATTTTATCATTTCAAATATCCAGGAACATCCATCACATTAAAAATTAATCAAGCTTTAATAATTTAATTACAATTAACTAGCTGTAAGCCCGTTGACCTCAACAGGGGGATTTTTGTTGCATTTTTAAGTAGTCAGAAAATTTACTGGTGTGAAAAATAAATTACAAACCTATTTATTGAATAAGCCAGAAATTCTAAAAGTAAAAGAAATATATCTCGGGGCATATATCGACAGCCCTGCCCTGCAGTATTATTTAAATTGTATATAATATAATTTTTAGAATAATTGAAATGTTTAAGTTTGCTAACAAATATATTTTGTAGAAGAAGAAATATGCCTAGGGACATATATCGACAGCCCTGCAGTATTTAAATTGTAAATTATTACAATTTTGCTAACAATTATTAAGTTTGCTAACAATTATTTTTCGTAGCAGCAGAAATAGACCTCGTAAATTATTTAATTCTTGGAATAATGTTTAAGTTTGCTAACAATTATTTTAGATATAATATAATTTTTAGAATAATTGAAATGTCTAAGTATGCTAACAAATATATTTCGTAGAAAAAGAAAGAGATCTCGGAATTATTTATTTTGAATTGGCCACACTAAGTCAATACAAACAAACAATTAAAGTCACTTAGATCGCATGTTTGAAATAGTTATTTTTTGAATGCTTGGTATATATATATTCTAATTTTATCGCCTCTGACAGTTGTGACTTTGTTCGAGCAGTAACGATTTCCATTCATGATCCAGAGTCCTTGTTGCGATACTTGGCCGCGGCGTTTTTTTGTATGAGAATTCAAATTTTCAGCGATTTTCCACGACACATAATTTGTTTCTTCAAATAACAGTGTATTGAAAAAATATGTCTTTGGTATGAATAAAAAAATGACGACAGCGGGGCTGGGGAGGGGGGGGAAGGGGACCGCCTTTCTTGACGTCATCGAAAAGGCGAAATCGGGGACTGACAGACAGACAGATGGAAAGACAGATTACATTATCGTCTATTAATATATAGATAGTTTTATTTTGTGAACTAGGTGCAGTTTAGACGCATTTGATCATTTTTATTTTAACAGCTTAACGACCGTGGACGCGTATTTGAGTCTGAAAAACAAAGGTTGCTAAAAAAAATTATAAAAAAAACGTGCTGTCGTTGAGCTGTTAATACATAATATTTAACACGAAAGTCCAGTTAGTGGTCCACTGGATTAAAATAGTGAATTTAGTGGTCAGTGAGCCCAAAAAGTTTTCCGACCGCTGTCATAGCAGCTATGACTCAACCTCGAAACTGTCTCATTCAAGCCATAAAAATTAAATTAAACCAATCCACTTATCAGGGCATCTTTTCGTAAGTTTTTTAAGTAGATACCTTGATTTTCATGAATATGAAACATACTTAATCTGGAAACTAATCATAGTTATTTTATAGTCAATCTATAATCGTAAAAAATGACAATCGGACACTACATAAAATGTTGGAAGAACAGGGATATTACAATACATATTACTAATTATAATGACCATTATATTGCTTTGAATGTTCTTCCAATACAAATATAGAGAAGGGGAGGAAGACTATATTAGTAAACTGTATATTTTTTATTTTCGACGGATTCCGCGTTAACTATTTGGAAATCCATTAATATATAATTGAATTTGATAACTCTGTTACCCCACTTGTTGTGTTACAAATTGTGACACATGTTTCGCCTTTTTACGAAGCATCATCAGACAGAACATTGCAAGCTTTACGAATATACAAAATTTGTACATTTTTTCTTTCATTTTCAAAATAAAGTACAAATAGCGTAAAATAATAAAGCATTCTTTTATACTTAAACATCAGTTAAAAATGGTAAATTTCAATTACTGATTTTCTCACAGAAGCCTCAGCGTTGCTTCACATTTGTGTTTATCTTTACCTTTACTCCAACGAGAATGTAAACCTGTGTTTGAGTCGCTTGACCGCATTGAGAGTCACATATATTTAATTTTCAACCAGTGTAATTGGCTAGAATTTTAATCTCACATTCGTTTTCTTGTAATTAAAAATCTTTTTTTGTGAAATAGTCTAACATTCATCGTTTCTTAATCTATTATCCAAATATATTGTCCATGTCAAAAATTTTAGCTCAATTGGTTGTTTTTGATCCATTTGAACATTTGCCATCCTGTTACGAAGCACACGCAATCCCACCCAGACACTGTAGCTGTTGTGTTCGCACAATAAACGAGACTGTGCGCACCGCCTTATGATTTATGATGCCTGCATATTTCTGCTGCTGACTCACTCACTGAGCACACTATTGACAGTCAGTGGTCTTGGCGGTCAGAGTTCACTGCTTGAATTAAAATGCCATATCACAAAGAAGAAACTCGCTATGTAAGACTTCTAAGTAAAAAAGAAATCTGATTCTCTCGATTTCTACATACACGTTTTACACCCTATCTTTTTAATAATGTGTTTTGAGACTTTCCTATAGTCAATGTCTTTTTTTAGAGACCTTAAAATTTAAGGATCATGTTATTCGATCCCACTGTATTTCTAATTGATCCCCTGGCTGAAGCGTGCACATAATAATTAGTCAAAGAAAATGTGACGGTTTCCAGTGCAATTTCAATTTCTAAAAAAATATTTTCAGATCCTTTGATATGGAAAATATTTAAGGAAATATTTGATTTCAATTCTACTCAAGCTTAACAATTGTACTCAAAATTAAAACATTTTTTTATACTAATTCAAGATAATGTAGTGGAGTAATGTTGGGTTAGAGTTGGAGAAAAGTGTCTTTTTTTTAATATCATGCCTTTTTACCAAGAATTGACAGTGAACACCTAAAAAGTAGTAAAAAACTTATTTTGGAGCAGTGATTATAATGTAAGCACCTAGTTTTAAAAGTAACTCCCCCTTGTGTATAAAAATATCTATTATTTAATTTATTCGATACTAGAACTGCATAAGGTAATTTTTCAGAACTGATGAGTTGCAACAGTTTGAAATATTGTGTAAAATACAAATAAGTATTTATTTACTGCAGAGAGATTCTTTAAAATACCCTATATGGCTTGAATGAACACACGATTGACTGAGAGCCCTCCAAATGTTATATATCTAAAAGGTTTTCACTGTAATGGAGGCATAGTAAATCTTCAATAATTTACAGTTTTACTCATAAATGAGAAAATTTCTTTATCAAAAACAA
Organism: Himalopsyche anomala; assembly: GCA_031772345.1. Lineage (NCBI taxonomy): Eukaryota > Metazoa > Arthropoda > Insecta > Trichoptera > Rhyacophilidae > Himalopsyche > Himalopsyche anomala. Next base: position 9,023,967 of record CM062823.1, on the reverse strand, counting down.
ATGAGGCATAACAACAATTAAAAGGAAGTGTATGTATTTAGTTGTTTGAAACTTTCGAGCTGAATGAAATAATAATATTGAAAGAAGGCAACTGAGTAAAAATTACAGTTTTTTTTAAAACCATATCCGCTCTCAATGTGGAGCATATGGTATCGTAAAAAAACATTTTCAAAAGAAGTTATTCAATGAGAACTACTTATTGAGCCAACCAACTTCCCCTTATTTTTGGAAAAGGGTAAGTTTAGAAGTATGGGACTAAGATAGGACCAGTAGTAAGCTTTGTGCTTTCACTGCGCTCCTGTTTTTAAGATCGGAAGAGTAGGATGAAATTTCAGACATCATAGACAATCATGACATTTACATTGAGTAATAAATGTTAAAAAAAAAATTGAAAGTTTATTTCTGGGATTCAAACCGTGAGCATGACGTGACTACAAATTCACACACCAGTGTAGCCACAAGATGGAAATTTGTTAAAAAAAAAAACAAGACAATATTTGACAATGAATCTCTCTCCAGTCAGTCTTTATATTACTATTAAAATTCTGCTTATTTATAAAAAAATATTTTTAAAAGTCGTGTAATCGAGGACAAAAGAAAAAGCTATAATATCTAAGGAATTACTGTTGTTTTTAATTTATCACCACCATTTTTAGCGCAACCTTACCAGTATTTAGCTTAAAAATATATATATATACAATATAGTTCAGTTATAAAAATAATCAGGCAGATATTGGCGGTTGATGACAACAATGACAACAATTATGTTGATTGCTGTATTAATAATTTATTCATTACTATTTCATCAGTTAAACAGTGGAAATACTCGTCAAAACGATGACCCCATATTGGCAAGAAAATTCTGAATACAACTGTCTCTGACACAAAAGATAATTTACCTCCCAATTAAGTCAGAATAATGAGTCACTTTGTGATAGTTTAATTTATTGCTATTAAGAAATCGAATCATTGAATTCCGTTTCCAATAACTTATACCGATATACTCAATTATGTTAAAATATCTTTTAAACGTAAGCCGATCTCAACAACATCAAACAAATCACAACGTAAACAACGCTGTCACCGCAAAAATCTGCAATAATTAAATGCAAGAAACTTGACATTCACGTATATTTTTTTTAAAGAAATATTGTGCAGTCAAATGCGAAGCGCAAATAACCTTGAACGTAACCATATACCGTACATTGTTAGTCTGTTAGTATTAAAACCATCGATTTATAAAGCAAATATTAAGATTTCTCGAAGAAAATATTGTTTTTCATATTTACAAACGTCAAAATGCGAAAACTGTCATGGCTGTAAAACGGTAGACACTCCCAAAAAAACATGTTTTTTGGTGTCATCAACAAACTTAGGGACCTATTAATTAAAATTAAATTGATACGGCTTTTCTGGGATTAAATCGTGGTACTCGAATGAGTTTTCAGTTTATACCTTATAAACATCTCCATATGTACCAGATCCGATCCTCTGTATGAGCTCATATTCATCTTGGGGATTGCGACGCGATATGTCAGAGCTAAGTGCACTTGCATTTTGCGCCATAATGACACTTTTCACCCGAAGCACATTTATAAATCAATCAAAAAAGAGGTTTAACACGTAAAATAAACTAGTGGAATAGGAAAACACGATCGAGATCCCCCACATCCGCGACATAATTACATGCCTAGGGTTGGCAACATATTTGATGTAAAATATTGCTACTAAAAATAATTATTTCCACTTTAATGAAATGTTTCTGCATAATAAATAAAAAATGATGATTACCAATTATTTTTTAGGGATATTTAAACAAAGAAAAAAAATCATTTCAGGTAAAGAAAGTTTTTCAGAAAACGGATTGTTGAAGAAAAAGAGCTACCAAACATCTCCGGTGAGCCAGACATTATCAGATGTATCAAAACTTAATATGGTGAATGAATTAAGCTGGATGGAAAAAAGCGTACGCCGATGAAACCGGACAGGGTAAAAGCGGATAAGAACAAAGCGAACATGAAAAAACCATCCATGGAAAAAACTGTAATACGTTTAAAAACGGGTACGGAAAAACCGTCCATAGAAAATTAAATATTCTTGTGAGTTTTTCTTTAATATTCGAATCAGAAGAATTCTTTCTGAGTATTCTTTTCTAAATATTAAAATTAATTATTTGTGTTCGTTTATAATGATAAAAATTGTACATAAAGTTTTTTTTTCTTGTGTAAATATTATTTCACAGAAAATATTTTTGTTAATCACATATAAATTGCAAGATATAGAGAATTTAAAAAATACTTTTTCAATGCTCAAATAGTGGATTTTTTCAGGGCTTCAAACCGGAACGAAATCGAAAACCAAAAACCGTTAAAACCGTTATTTTTGTTGGAACGAAAACCGGAACGGAACTGAAAAAAAATATCGGGTTATTTTCGGCAAATTGGTAAATTCCTGAGTTTTTGGATTCGAAAGTTTCGGAAGAGTTAAAAAAAATAGCGGTTCGAAGCCCTGATTTTTTTGGCCTGTACATTGAAATATTCTCTTAGAGATCCGATAAAGCTGTTAGCAAGCTAATACTGCAGGAAATGCTTGTTCAATGGCAGTACTTTATTTTATAACTTAATGACAAGGGTCCGTAGATTATTATTTTCAGATTTAGGGGTCAGTCGCATGAAAAAGGTTGGGAAGCACTAATGTAAACAATGAATTCATTTCTTGCGAAATATTTATTATAAAGCTTCAGATTTTCCAAAAAAGAAAAGAAAATGCAAATACATGTAGTTCTATTGTATTAAAAGAAGTCAATGTCAGGAGTTCGTTTTTTGTTTTTTTGATGGGTTTTTAGTGATAGTCGTAAATGATTAATGATAGTGTAGTATGTACATTAGAAACCACAGAACTAATCTACCCTTAACAGTCAAAACAAAACAAATAAATTTAGTCGATCGCAATGAGGCGGAGTGGTGCGATATCAAATTTGCTATTGCGTCAACTGCCGAAATGTTCTTGGATTCCAGAAGGAGGGGCAACTAAAATGCATGTTCAAAAATACGTGGGAGAAAATCGAAGAGCAAGACCGGCTGAAAGCACTGAAGGACAGTGATGTTGACAAATATTTATTTTTATATAAATATGAACATGATTTTTGTAATAATACATTGGAAAAATGTTTTGTTGGAAACATGTTGGTGCGGAAATTGGATCATTGCTGTTAGAGAGTTATTACCTCCTTATTAGAGTGATGCTTCTCAATGTACGATGCAACAGTTTCCCATGCTTTCAGCATTTATCTTATTGCGCCAGAAGATAATTGCTCTGCTACTTCCTCCTCCTCCACTAACAAACTCTCCTCCATAACTCCTTGCTGTGAAAAACAATGCAACTCCATAAGCTCTTCGGAGGTCAGCTTTTGACTGTGCTCTTCCACAAGCTCATCAATATCGTTGTTATCCACCTCCAGTCCCATGATATTGGCCAAAGATACTACCTTGTTGACTGTAGACTCCACGGGAACTGTTTGAAACCCGTCAAAATCACAACGCTTTCTGGCTAAAGCTTTTTCCAAGCAGAAGTGAGGGTCCTCTTGGTAACCCCGTCACACGCCTTGCCAATCATCTCGATGCAAGTAACGATGTGAAAGTGATCTTTCCAAAACTCTGCGTCACTCGTTATGCGAAATATCGCTCGTTAAGGGAGCATTCATTTCACAATCTGTTTTGCTCGTTATGCGAATTACTCGTTGAGAGGTTCCACTGTATTTGTAATTCATTCATTTCTGCAATTAACTAACAACCACGTACCACAGGTTGGGAATAAAGCAAACCATTGCTTTATTTCGATTCAATCACCTTTGCTTTCCCTAAAAGGAACAAAACCCAAACTCCATTTTGTAACTTCATAATTTAAAAATTTTAGAATCAATCTTGCTTCATTACTTAAGCAAAATTTGCGATAGTAAGTCTGAAGATGCCTCTGAAAGAGGCGAAACACGTGTCACAGTTAGTTACACAATATGTGGAATAATCAAAGTTATTTTAAATTTTATATTAAAATGAACTTCCCCAAAGTTACCGCCGAAACCATCGAAAGTATGTATTTAACCAAACTCAAACTACCTAATATTGCAATATTTCCTTACCTGAATAAATTTGTGACCCTTTTTTCTTATAAATTAAATAAACATATAAATTTAAATAAAGCATGCGTGCCAGAATTTAGAAGGCCTGTGTGCCATGTGTTGCACATCGCTGATATATATTAATAAAATTACACAATTCCATACAATATTTCAATGATTATTTACGGATCACTTTTAACAGCTTAGCGACCGTGGACGCGTATTTGCGTCTTTGAAAAACAAAGGTTGCTGGCCGGCGGACGCATATATGCATATAGGTGAAGTATCTGGAAGCTAAGAAAATTAAATTTTGTAAAGATATCTCAATTGCCTTACAAATTATAGTGAATTTAGTAAAATTACAATTTTTGCTTATTTTTCGCAAAATTTTATAAAAAAAACACACGGTCGTTAAGCTGTTAAGGTATTCACTGTCAATACGAGTTGGAAAGGCACTATATTAAAAATAAAACACTCCAATTCCACATTTATTTAATATGATCAGAGTCCAGAACATACATACATATTCAACAAATGTGGAATTAGTACAAGTGTTTCATTATTTGAAGATTATTTATACCTAAGAAAATACTTCAATTCTACTGTAAAGACAACTTTTGAAAGAGACTGAGCTTATCTTGAAGATTGTCATAAATTCATGAATTTCAAAGCGTCTCACTTAAAAAATTAATGTCTACAATGGGAGTACATACTTATCAACTCTTCAACGAATAAAGCAGTAACCGGCTTGCTCATTTTGCAAGAGCATAAGAGAATGTTATTTACTAATAATCGACTTTTATTTTGGATTTTATTAACTAAACCAATTTATCATTAGTTTGATAATTTTTCAAGTATGTATTTTGTTCTCCTCCTGAAAAATAACCAAAAGATAAAATGCTACTATTTTGTTTGTTGGGAGTTTATTTCTGGTCATTATATCATCAGTGGGTAAAAATGTTCTTAATATTAACAAACTTCAGTGGTATAATCAGTATTTGCAGGGTTCTTTTCGTGGGACTATTTGCAAAATTGTCAAAAATTAGTTGAATATGAATTCAGGCATCAATTGCTTTATACATTGTTCGCCAAATGGATCGAATCGCATGTGATCATAGTTGAAATTGTGATTGTTTTCTATATCGAACTAACTAACCATTTCATGGAAACAAAAATAAAAAATTCATTTTTCTTAAAGTATAAATTAATTACAAGTAATGTAGACCAATTTTCCTTTACGCCGCATAAACACTTGCATTCCCTATTACAGAGGTCGGCAAACTCATGGGTCAACTGAGCCAAATATCAACTATAGCAGTGGTCTGTGAAAATTTTTTGCAAGTCCGCACAGAAATCTGACATTATTTTATGAACTTGGTTCATTTTTAGACGCATCTGATCACTTTTATTTCAATATGTAATATTTAATACAAAAGTACAGTTAGTGGTCAACTGGATTAAAATTGTGAAACTTTTGTTTATGATCAATGTTCCTGTCAAGGTGTGCACGCGCACACCTCCTTAAATGTGGCCGCACACAGAAAAATTGTAAAAAGTTTGTTTTTGCTTAAATACTTTTACTAAGCTCACCAAATCTATCACATCTAGCATCAGTGAGTACATTCCTACATATTTTATTTTGCTGAAAATTTTTCTGCTCACAGAAGTTGATAGTCCGAACACACAATAGAAAAATTAGAGGGAACCTTGCTTATAATCCCACAACTTTTTGCTCTCCAGGGAAGAGGCCTTTTGGAATCAGATATAGGGATAACATTGATTCTAATAACAAAGATTTTTTCACAGGATACGAATGCAAACATTCAAGGAAGGAGAATGGAAACAATTTTATATATTTCGTTGTTTATCTATGTATATTTTTTTATTATTTTCTTGTTTCAGTAACACCGCATTTTTTAACAAACTGCTAACTAAAGAATAATGCTTAAACCTTAATCGTAACTAATTTTAATTCTTCACTTAGCATACATATGTTTAATAAATTCTATGAATGTTTCATCTAAGTCTACCCATAAAAGGCAAAAATAAGAAATTAATATTAATGAATTGAAAAAAATCATAAAAAACATGTTCAATGTTGTTCAAATTCCAGAGTGAGAAATATAATAGGACTAGCTTTTTCCTAATTAGGCAAGAATTCACCGGATACCAAAGCAGGAATTTTAAGTTGTATCATTATACAACTGTTATAACAAAGTGACCAAATGTATTTGATATTTAAACACTAATTTTGAAATTTTTATTATATTCAACACAAATGATTAGATATGAAAAATCCAATCTCCTTATTGTCTCCTGCAATGAATTGGGTGTCTTGCAAATACACAATAGCTGGTAAGCAATGTCAGCAAAAGTTTTGCAGTCATTGAACTTTAAGATCAATTGAAACAGCACTATTGACATTCCTATTTATTGTGTTGAAAAATAAATCTTATTCTAAGCTGCATATTATATGATAATACTACTTTTTGTTCCATAAACAAAAATAAAAACATAATTATTTTTGTACTTAAAAAATATTCCACGGTTTTGCACCAAAGATTCTTGAAAAGTTGCAAATTCACAAACACTCACATAAAAGAATATTTCAGAATAAATGCAGGTTAAAATTAACCTAAAACTTCAATGTTAAAAAAAATAGTACATTTGGCAGTAAACATTCATCTTCACAGATTACATAACCAATATGAAAATTGGGAAAAAAAATATTTTCTTGGTATATTATGTAACACAAATAGTAAGCACAATAGTAAACTTTCACTTCATATCGGAAGTATTGTGGTATACGTGTAATTACTGATGTGAATTTTACTAACTAAAAAATCTTAGTAAATTATTTTCACCGAAAGTATATTTTCAATATGGAATATGAAAGTTTTGAACGAACCATACGATAATACCATTGTAGTCTAATCCAGCCCATAGTAAAATGAAGTAAATCATAAAACTTACGGATGGAGATTAAGAATGTTCAAAAATGTCTTCTTTGGGTTTGGATCTCTTACATCATACCACCCATGCCACCCATACCGCCCATTCCTCCCATTCCACCCATACCGCCCATAGGATTTGGAGCATCTTCTTTTGGCATATCGCAAACGACAGCTTCAGCTGTAGTAAGCAACGACGCTACACCGCTGGCATCGGTTAATGCAGTACGCACAACCTTAGTTGGGTCAATGATTCCTTTCTCAATCATATTAACGTATTCATTCTTCATGGCATCATAACCGAAAGCATCTGCCAGTGATTCCACTTTGGCTACAACTGTAGCCCCATCAATCCCAGCATTTCTAGCTATGGTCATGCAAGGCATACGTAGTGCATTTCTGACAATTTCCACTCCAGTCGCTTGATCTGCATTCAATGTTTTCAGTTTTGAAAGAGCAGGTGAACACCTGATGAGGGCGGTACCACCTCCGGGAACGATACCTTCTTCTACAGCCGCACGGGTGGCATTTAATGCATCATTTACTCTGTCTTTTTTCTCATTGACTTCTACTTCGCTTGATCCGCCAACTCGCAAAACAGCAACACCAGATGCTAATCTCGCAAGACGTTCTTGAAGTTTTTCTTTCTCATATTCTGATGTGGTTTCCTTAATTTGATCCCTCAGTTGTTCAGCGCGTCTATCAATGTCTGATTTCTTTCCTTTGCCTTTGAGCAATAGACAATCGTCTTTGGTTATTAAAACTTCGCCCACCTGTCCTAAATCAGTAACTTGAACATCCTCAAGTTTAACAAGGTTGCTATCGTCTCCGAAGACTACACCCCCTGTAGAGATAGCCATGTCATTGAGTGTGGCTTTGCGATTATCTCCAAAACCGGGAGCTTTAACTGCTGCAACTTGGAGACCAATTTTCAACCTATTTACAACCAAAGTCGAAAGCGCTTCGCCGTCGACATCTTCGGCAATAATGACTAGCGGCTTCCTCTGAGCATTAGCCAATTCCAGGGCAGGAATAATACTCTGAATTGAACTGATTTTCTTTTCAGAGAACAGGACTAAGGCATCTTGAAATTCAACTTTAGCACCCTTTGAAGAATTAATAAAATATGGAGAAATATAGCCACGGTCAAATTTCATACCTTCGATAACTTCTAATTCGTCAATAAGGGTCTTGCCATCCTTAACAGTGATAACGCCTTCGCGACCAACTTTCTTCATAGCATCTGAAATTAATTTACCGATGGCCGTGTCTCCGTTGGCAGATATCGTCGCTACCTGAGCGATTTCTTCGGGAGTAGTTACAGGTTTCGACATTTCTTTCAATTTTGATATGATGCAATCGACAGCCAACATGACTCCACGACGAATTTCTATGGGGTTAGCGCCTTTCGATATTTTCTCGAAACCTTCTTTTGCGATGGCCCTCGCTAAAACTGTTGCGGTCGTGGTACCGTCCCCGGCTTCTTCGTTGGTGTTATTAGCAACGTCTTGCACGAGCTTGGCCCCGATATTTTGAAATCTGTCCTTTAGTTCGATACCCTTGGCGACTGTCACTCCGTCTTTGGTGATTTTTGGCGACCCCCAAGACTGTTCCAGAATGACATTTCGACCTTTGGGTCCCATCGTTACAGCGACGGCGTCGGCGAGTATATCCACACCTTGAAGCATGAGCGCCCGCACTTCAGCTCCAAATCGCACATCCTTGGCGTATGCACGAGAGGCCAAAAATGCATGACGAGATGTGACGCCTTGGCGAATTACGGTCGATAGCCTGTACATCTTGAAATTAAATGGTTTAATAGAAAATTAAAAGACCGGCATGTGCAGTGGGCACTTAGAACAAAAACCACGCTGTTCGATTTCACAATCGGAAAGAATGTTACCAGCCGCTAGTAAAAATTACAAAGTCCATCGTGATAACCTCTGATAACCCTAAAAATATAAAACTTTTTTTAAATATTGGTAGTTACCTACATACATCAAAATTTACATTTTATTATTTCAAATCTATGTAATAAGTAATATTTTGGATAAAAATGTTTTTTTGGTGAACATGTTATATTCATAAATGATACAAATTTTGTAGAACCATCGAACTTTCTAGAAACATTTTTAAAATAGAATTTTATTTTATTATAAATCTTTTATGGTACAAATATTACAACGTCTTTTCAAATAAATACAATATTATTCCTCCACAGCTTTAATTAAGTTCAATATTTGTATTTTTTTAATCAATAATTATAAAGTAATTAATCAAATAATAATTACGTCCAAGTGATTTTGTCAAGTTCAGTAAAGATACTGAGTAGTAAAGTTAGCCAGTATTTTTCACCAGAGGATTTTGCTGCGGACACCAACATCTTTATATAGATAATTTAAAAAAATGTGTTTTTACAAATAAAATCGTTATACTATGGCATATTATTTATGCTATGGAACGTTGTTATAAAACTCATAAAAATTAAATACAAAAAGAAATGGTCAACTCTAATCATTTGCCAAAACATAGAAAAATTATTTATAATATATCAATCCCCGGCCTTCTACTAATTTTGGTGCGGCCTGAACCATTTCAACAAATTAATACATTAAAGCATTTTTATACAAGATTTGCCGATCAAAACAATTTTTTTTATGCTATACTTCATCATCCGAATATTTACTGCTTATGTTAATAATTTACCAAAAACATTATAGTTAGAGTTTCACCGACAAAAAGCGCGACAGCCGCAACTTAAAATTCCTTTGGCGAATTTGTATACATACATTATATTTTATGGAAGAAAAGTATACATATATATCCCTTCCCAAGTAAAATAAATATACTTTTAACAGCACCTAACCAGAATTTTTTTTTAGACTTACCTTGGACGCTAAATTATAATTCAGCCCCGAAACTAAAAACGGTTTTCCATGCCTACTATTTACTCTTAGTAGCCGTAACATTATTTAAAAGTAAAATATTAAATGTCAAAAGTTTCTGGATAAAGTCGCGATGGCGCTAAGAAAATTTCTGATATTTCCCGAATTTGCCCCGTCAAAGCGGTACTCCCGTGGCGTAATAAACATAACAGTTCCGTTCCCAGGTTCGGAGTACGTGAAATTTTACGCCAAAATGTCTACGTGGACGGAGAATAAAGAGAATTTCCTATACATGGATAAGGAATCCAAAAGAAAGCAATATATTGTTAAAAATTACGCGACTTTAGAATCTATACCGACATGGGAGACACAACATAAAATTGTTAAGAATATAATTAAGCCTAACGAGGAAGACGAAAAGCATATTCAAACTAGGATGGATAAATCTCTAAACAAACATATTGCTCCTAAAATTTCAGTGTGGAAAGGCGACATCACACAACTAGAAGTAAGTTTCCATAACCTCTTCAAACCATAATATCCATTGCTAGAAATTTCATTTCTCCCTCCTTTCTGCCTTTTGTTATTTTCGGTGTCATTCTCAAATCACGCCATAGTTCTCGCTATGATTATACCCGTCACAATAAATGGTAGATTAAACTCCGTTTACTCTACAAGATGTCTACTAATGTGGCCTTCTCACCTACATGTTATCATAATATGTGACTTAAAAACAAATAACACAATTTTTTTGTCGATCCTCTGAAAATGTCTATAGACCGATGGTTGGGAAACATTGCATTAGTTCACATATGCATTTATTCAATAGCCACCTGATTTTAAATTGACTGTACCTTTAAATTGTCGCATGTGAAAATCCCTTTTATAATATTTGTCCGTCATACGAAACACCGGTTTGATAGGCTGTCCGACTTATCAATGCATTACTTAGAAAAGTGTTTCTCAACCTTTTTGGACCCATGTCCTCTTTTGAGTGTCTATTTTTCTGTGGCCCCACATATCATTGTTTTGTCCCATAAAAATTCAAATTGCAAGAAATTTTATCAGCGTATGGTGGGCCATTTTTTAGGTCTTCTGAAGATTTCAAATCACAAACCCCAGTATTTTGCGGATTTGCTCAAATAACCAGCGTGGGACCTTTTTTTCTTTAGCTCTTCCGGAGATTTCAAATCCTAAATCCCGGGAATTTGTAGATTTGCCCAAAAAATCAGCGTAGGACCCTTTTTTTTTTAGCTCTTCTGGGGATTTCAAATCTTGGAAATTTGCATTTTTGCAGAAATTTTCGAATTTCGGAAAATTTGGCCATGGCCCACATGGTTGGAATAGTAAACTTGTGACTAAAAAGATGAAGACCTTTATAATATTACTAGTGGTTTCACCCAACGTCACTCAATATTTGTATTTAATTTGTATTAATATAATCACATTTTTACGAACAGAAGCTCGCAATATTTCATATACTATTGTGATGTTTTCATACTAAAATTTATTTGCTATATCGCATAATTTATTTAATATAATTTAAGATTTCGACCGAAGGTGCTTGGTGGAATTTTAATATTATATTTGAATTGTTCATTCTATCTAACTAAGTGACAAAACTTGTGTGAATGTAAATAATTTGATTGATTAAAAAAAAAAGCATAATTTATTAGTGATCTTCACAATCATGTGTGATTTGATTTTATTGAGATGATCAAATCCAAAATTGTTTTTTAAATTATGGGATTGTTTTTAGTTATATAGTGAGGTTTTTCACTGAAATAATCGAGGCATACTATATGACAAATTTACCCTGATTTTTAATAGTGAATCCGTTTCCTTCGCTTGCTGCAATACCATTGATTGTCATTTTCTAATAATCACCCACTTCTGACAATCTCTTCTACTTAGATATACTGCTAATCTAATAATATGAAAAAATGATTTTTTTGGTGCAGTGGGAGAGGGAAATCTGCAGCTTTTCTATCTATTTGAATGTTAAAATGAAATACATTCATTTACTGTTTTTTTTTATTATTGACTTTTTAGATAGATGCCATTGTCAATGCGGCTAATGGAAGATTATTAGGTGGCGGAGGAGTAGATGGCGCGATTCACAGAGCAGCAGGTCCAGAACTAAAGGTGAATTATTAACCTATTAATAATTCATTAAGTTTTCTAAGATAACACTTAGCGAGTCAAGATTAAATTTTTGTATAATGGCAAACCTAAAATCTCCAACCATACTGAGGTGGGCAAGCTTGTTTTTTTTCTCATTTAAAAACGAAGAAAAACTTTGCATTTTGTTAAACATTTGACAACACTTTACAAATTAAATGGGTAGTGAACATTTTGGGAAAAAGAATCTTCTACCATATTTATAAACCTGCTGGGGAAAGCACCAATTGAAGAAGAAAATATAATGCTGAACTCTACTATTTGCACTGATATTGCAGCACAGTCCATTCAATTATGATAGGGAGACTTCACCGGCTCAATCACAACACCGTATGAACATACCCAGTTGTCCAGTCAGGCCCAAAAGAAGATCATGCCAATATCCGCCAGTCGAGAAAGACTTGTTTGCTTAAGAGTGAAGACTTGGCACTGGGCCACTTAGAGTTAAGAGGCAACCAGTAACTACCCTGGGTTGTCACTATCATGACGATAATGATGATGAGTATTTTTATAATGCTTGAAACTAAGTCCTAACAAAAATGATAAATTTAACACACAGATACACCATTATTCTATTATAATTTTAATAAATTTGTATATTTTCAGAAAGAATGTGCCACGTTAAATGGATGCAAGACGGGTTTTGCTAAAATAACAGGAGGATATCTTTTGCCGGCAAAATGTAAGAAATCATCCAAAACCAGTGGTTTTTACCCTTTTAATGATCTACATTGAATCAAAAAATATGTTCTCGCACCCGAATTTATTCAATTTTTTTTTACTGAAATGTTTGATTTTTGGAAATAGTACGTTTTGCATTATAACCCCACAATTTGAGAATAGATCTTTTTTGTTCTCATCTGTGTGCATGTGACACTTTAATGACGTTGTTTTCAGGAAGGTAATCGACTCGAATTGAAATTTTAATCTCAATATTATATTGCTACTAATCTTCTTAGAAATATTAAACATTTTAATAAATTATTTTGTTTATTGCAACAATTCAATATAAAACATGAGAATGCCAATTGATATTAGAATACTCAACATATGCGGCAATAAGAGTGGCGTAGCAAAGGGGGTGCGGCGGGGCCGGACCGCCACGGTCGGCACATTTTTGGAGGCGGCATTTTCAAAAATAAGTACAATTTTTTTCGAGAAATTATATTTATGCATAAAAAAAATAAGTCACCTGTAGTAAAAAAATCCTAGTTCATATATAAAAAATAAAAAAAAGCAGAACTGATTTAAAAACAAAATTAGAGGAAATATTGGGGACAGCAAATTTAAGGACAGCCCCGGGCGGCAGGACCCCTTCCTATACCACTGGGCAATACTCATCAAAGGGTTAAAAGGGTTATAGAAGTGAAACCACATTCATGCAAATCACTTCTTCTTCCATTCTTACTTGCATCATGCTATCAGCATGGTGTACAATTTGAGACTAACTTTTCATTGATTTCAAGATTTAACTGTGTGGATGTTCGTGAGACCATGAATTTACCATCAATGAGTGAATTCTTTATGCCTGACCCATCATTTTTACCACTAATTCTTACTCAGATCGCTTATATTCAATTGTTCAGTCTGAAATAACCCTTGTAATGTTACGTCTGTTTTTTTCCCAGATGTAATTCATACAGTTGGACCACAAGACAAGTCTCATCCAGACCTCCATTCCTGTTACAAATCTTGCTTCAAACTACAGAGGGACAACCAAATAAAATCTATTGCATTTCCTTGCATTTCAACTGGAGTGTATCATTTTCCTAACAATCCAGCAGCTCACATCGCTTGCAGCAATGCAAGGGAATTCCTAGAAGATGATATTAAAAACCACAATGGTTCTGTTGAGAGAATTATTTTCTGTGTTTTCATGCAGGAAGATGTAGAAATTTATGAAAGATTAGCACAACTGTATTTTCCATTAGAATAAACACTATTATGCCTTTACATGTATGAAACAGAGTTTGAACTTTTTAAACTTTATTTTATACTAAAAATATTATTGTTTTAAACAAGGTGGCACATTTTTTCTTTTTCCATTCAACAATTTTTTTATATTCACTTTAATTATATTCAATAAGAGAGAATTTATTTCAAGACAGTGAATTTGATATTATAGAGATGAAAATGACATATATTTAGTAAATTTACAAATAGTTAAACTTTTGATAAAACTGCATACAATTTCAAGAATTAACAAAATTATGTCGGTGTCGATATATTAAACTATTCTTCCCAAATGCAACAAAAATATTATTTATATTTCAAAATATAAATGTTATTTGTCATATGAAAAAAAACTTCTTTCAAAATAATTATTTCTAATAAATGATGAAATGCTCATCTAATAACATCATATTGGTATTCGTGGTAATCCTTAAATACAGTTTTGTTCATTTTTTGCCACTTTAAGGCCTATTATTTTGCCTCTAATGCCTATATTAACTTTTCCGGTTCTAAGCTCAAGAAATGCGACCCCAATACCCACATTTTCTTAAATATCTATTTTAATATGGGTGATACAATATTTATAATTAAGGTTTTCTTATATCATAGTTTTTTGGACCTTTTGCAGTTTATATAAATATGCGATAACACGATAAGCGATCGTTCGTAAGATAGCTGAGCTAAACTCGTCAGTTGCAATTTCATGTGTGTGCTGGGATGACGTATTTTTTACGCGCAACTTAAAATATGATTATTCATTAAAAACCACGGATTTTTATAAAAAAAATGTATGAGGAATGATGCAGAGATATTTTAAAGCCCTTAGACCAGGGGTCGGCAACCTATTAAATCGGAAGAGCCAAAAGTTACAATTTACAAAAATTCCCTGTTTTTAAAGAGCCACTAAAATTTTATTTTAAGGCTATTTATTTAAAATTGAGTAAGACTAAGAATAAAGGTGTAACGAACAATTGGTAAAAGAAACTGTTACTGATCTTTATTAGAAGATATTGAATTAGTACAAGTTTTTATTTTTTAATATAATGCCTTTCCACCAACAATTGAAAGTGAACAGCTGTGAAATAATTACTATACTACTGCGACTCTTTTTTCTAACTGAAATGATTTACATACAGAATTATCTCACTTCCGCAAGAAATCTTGAAACTCATTTCTTTATGCTATTTGGTAAATTTGCTTTTTCATGAACTGTGTTTTGTTGGGAGTCAAATAAGTTTTTTTATTGAGTGTCTAATATTATAAAGAATTAATGAAATTTACCTTAAATGCAACAAAAAAATCTAACTATTTAAGGATATGTAATAGTTTATGAAACTGATACTTTTCCTTCAAAACAGTTGAATTTGACAAATATTTCATAAGACCGCAAATTTGTTTTTTTACTAAAAATTGCAAAAATTCTATCTTTTTTGTTTTGTTTTATTTACTATTAATATATTATAAAAAAATGTTAGTAGTCAGCAATATATTCACAATTAAAGATTTTTTAAAGATTTCATTGCTTTATTTCCGTCCCACTGTTCCTGTTAAGAATTTACTTTTTGATCCATGTCTGCTTTCAAAGTAGTGCAAAGTAAATACTAGTCATATGAATTTGCAAAAAGTTTTCGAATATTCATAAGTTGACTTTTTAGTTTCAGACTTCTCCTTTACATCAAGCCAATTAAAAAAATGCTCTGAACCAACGCTCCCTCTAAGAAAAGAGGTTAGCTGCGTGGAAATTTCAAAGGCTGCAAGGACTGATCAAATATTAATTGAATAAATTTGAATCATTCAAATTTTGTACACTCCCACAGATTTTGTCACTAACGACCCGGGTTTCGCCTTTCGGCATCTTCAAGCGTTCAAGCGCACGGATGAACTTGAACTTGCCGAAAGGTGAAACCCGGGTCGTTAGTGACAAAATCTGTGGGAGTGTACATAATTTGAATGATTCAAATTTAATATTGAAATTCCACCAAGCACCTTCAGTCGAAATCTTAAATTATATTAATTGAATAACTGTCTTGTAGTGTGCGTCAACCCAAAATAAGTGTGCGGGGGCTTCCCAACTGCTGCAAACAATTTGGAAGGAACTTAGCTCTGAACTGTCTTAAAACATTGAAAACTCTAGATTAGCGATACTCAACCTGTGGCCCATTCAGATTTTATGTGAGGCCCAAAACAATAATATTTACCAGATACATTTTCAAACATTTCGTATCATTTGCAAAAAGTATTTTGGTGTACTAACCAGTACTAACATACAACGTTCCCTTAACCTAAGGCAAGAGGTTAGCTGCGCGGACCGATCAAATATTAATTGAACAACTGTCTTGTAGTGCGCGGAGGCTTCCCAACTGCTGCGCATTCGCGCACGCGCGCAGCTTAGAGGGAATGTTGCTAACATATATGTTATAGCCAATGTTCCCGCCAAGGTGTGCCCGCGCACACCTCCCAAAATGTGCCCGCACACATTTTTTCATCCCCGCACAAGGCTGCACATAGAAATATTGTAAAAATAAGTTTGTTTCACCAAATTTTTAAATTTGCGCACATTTTTTATTTTGCTGTAAATTTACTAATCACAGAAGTTGATGGTCCGCACACAAAATAAAAAAATTAGAGGAAACGTATAATATGTGGTATAAATTATGTATGACTATTAATATCCTGCAGCTTACATAATGTAGTTAACACCTGTATGCGGCCCAGATGAGGGGGAAAAGGTTGAGTGTTGCTGCTCTAGATGGATGTTATAAAGTTTACAAATAATTTTAATCGTAAACCTTAAGACATCTATGTATCTGATTATGTCACCATCCATGATATTATGTCTGATGATGCTTCTTAGCCCTCCGGAGACAAGAGTTTTTCTCATTAAAAAATAAATTTACTGAATATTGAATTCAGAGATACCTTTTATTTCTAACAAAAATTATAAAAAAAATCATAAGTTAAGCTGTCGTATAGAAACGCCGTGTGACCATACAGTCACGCTCGTCTTTATACAACCTGTGTAATATTGTGTAAGGACAAGAATTTAAATAAAAATATGTTTGAAGAATGAGTATAAAATAGTGTACATAATTCAAAGCTTTGAAAAAATAAAAATTCCATTAAAAAAAAAAAACTTGTGCTTTTGGTAGTTGTGTCTGTCTCCATAGCTAATGAATAGCTGAAATCATGGCAACAATATTCAGGTAGAAAAGGGATCAATAGACAACGGTTACCATATGGTCATGCTCATCCTTGGAGGGTTAAAAACGAAACACATGTCGCACCACAGATGATTGGTTGATTCTCATTTTTAAGATGATCTCTGGTGTTTTGACGTGGATCAGCATCAATTATGGGCCTTTAATTTGTCATCATCACCTTTCAAAGGTCGTCCGGTCCATGGTTTATCGATCAATGAAAAATTTCCAGTTCGAAATCTAGGAAAAACCAAATTTGAGCCCATCAAACTTTAGTTGCATCACTACCATATACCTCACAAATTTTAGTTGCCTTAGTCGCGTTATTACCAATGTTCCTTCCCTCTTATCCAAAACTAAGTAAAAAGTAGGTGTATACACATGGATTATTTTCTAATTTAGATTAAAAAAATATTTTACAAATTTTGGGTGTGCTAACACTTTTTGTAGACTTTAAGCACTCGAAGTGTACGCATAAGAATAATAAAATCAAACATTCAAAAATCAATCCAATTGTTTGTTTCAATTTTTGAAAGATTTAATTTGTGCTATGATTTAATTAACGTTTTAAGTTTTTAATATGTGCGAAATTGATTGATACTGGTTCACAATTATTATGAAAATAAAAAAATGAAGCATCATCATCCAATCTGCCTTGATCTACATATTATGTG
Source organism: Himalopsyche anomala (assembly GCA_031772345.1). Taxonomy (NCBI): domain Eukaryota; kingdom Metazoa; phylum Arthropoda; class Insecta; order Trichoptera; family Rhyacophilidae; genus Himalopsyche; species Himalopsyche anomala. Next base: position 9,006,009 of record CM062823.1, on the reverse strand, counting down.
TTGGTCAGTAGAGATTTATCACAATTTTGTAATATTTTAATAATCTTGATTACCCCTCTTTTATAATACAAAGACAAGTTAACACTGCAAATCTTAAAAAAACAGAGTCAAGCTGCTTCTCTAAGAAGTGAAACACATGCCACACAATCAGTGGAATAACAAGAGAAACAAATTCAATTATACATATATATGTTTTTAATACCCACTTTTACAATATAATATAACTATAGTATTTGTGTAATATACCATAAAAAAGGAATTTATTAAATGTTTGGAAATTTAATAAAAATAATAAAACATTTTTAGTACTTTTTCCTCATAAAATTTATTGGATCAGAACCGGTTTCGCTCATGAACTGATCAGTTGACAATGCTCACCTTGAGCGAAACCAGTCCTGATCCAATAAATTTTATGTGGAAAAAGTACTAAAAATGTTTTATTATTTTTATTATAATGCCATTACACCAAGTATTGACAGTGAACACCTTAAAAGTGGTATAGAAATTTGTATAATGGTTAAAATATATCCTCCAGGATTGGTTGATGTGGCCTACCAATAGGAAGTTATTTATGATAAATTGTGGTCTTTTTGTGTATTCCAATAGTATGTTAACTAAGTCTGTCAACTAGATTCATTTAGAATCTGGAATTAGGTGGCATGCTAATTGTCCAATATTAAATAGGTAAGTTTAGTAATATGGTACTTCAATATATGTGGGATGCCAAACTCAAGGAAAAGCAAAGAGGACTATTAAGAAGTTTTCTTGAAAAACCCAATGCCCAACCCTAGTTTTATTACTGGTACCATATTGTAGAAAAAGGTTGTCAAGGGATTGGTTATTGCTATAATAGGTGTATTATTTGAATATTAATATTTTATTCAATAATTGGGCACGGTTAAAAGAAATAATCGGTGCTGATTGTTTTGAATAAAGTCGTACAATTATGTTTCATATTGAATTTGTTGTAATTTTCAATATCATGTAATTCTAAATATCTAAATACTACTTTATACCGAGGTTTAATGTTCTGCGCAAAGCGCATGCGTTCGCAATAATTATTCCGGTTTTCGGTGACGTATCCTACACTATTTTACTACGAAGAACGTTGTGTAGTACATCTCCTTCACCCTTTCGTACAATCAAATGGCACTCTCTTCTCGCAAACGTTCGTTTGGCAACCTTGTACTCGTTTTACGGGTAGGTGATATCCGCCATCTTGAGAGTAAATTTTAGGTATGTGTGTGGTTTACAAGGGAATTTGTGAAAAGTGCATACAATTTCACAATTAAATGGGTGAGTATTTTTAAATTTACAATAAAAGAATGCATCATATTCATTATTACAGAGGTTCAGTGCTCCGAATTCTCTGTGAGAAGGTATAAATTCATTAATTTACGTCACTATGTTTATGTGACAGTAGACTACACAGTTGAGCTTTCTAATTATTTTGATACGACTTTTCTTTCATTTATACGTTGAATGCGGAGTCGGTCTGAGTGTAATTGATAAACTGTGAATCCTCGCCGGCGATAAGCCGTATAGAGTTCAGAAAAAAGCGTAATAGAATGTATTTTTGGGCGGAGTTGGTATTAAAAGCTCAAGTTGGCAATACCACGACAGGTGAATCTGGGGAAAAAAACTGGTGGGATATATCTTTGGCTGAAATGTCCGGCTTTCATCTTTTATGAATTATTAATTGGGTTGCTAGTCTCGAGTTCGATCGCTGGCGGTTTGGGTTCCAATTAATCGCCGTGCGAAGGCATCAAAGCAAAAGTTATTCTAGTGATTCGTTCGAAATTAGGTGTGAAAACGTCTTGACCATCTCGTTTTGACTTTTTCAGGTGAGAAGCGGTCACGGAGAACTCCAAGAGCCCACTTTCTGGCCTCCAGCAGGCCACCGAGGTAGCCAAATTCGTTCACCAAGTGAAATCTCCAAGAATTCTCGATTCCTTTCAATCGGCGGTGATCAAAAAGCGTTTCGCCTCGCCTCACGAAATTCGTACTTATTTTTTGATTAACAAATTGTGTTGTGAACATGCGAGAACAGTGCTCAGTTTTCAAGTAATAACATTGTGATTATTGTGCAAGTGTTGTTTTTTTAATGTCGACTGCAGTTTCAGAAATTACATTTCGATACGACGTCGTCTGACATATCCAGGTCTGATTATACATATCTTTTTAACCGTGTCTAAATTTTAAACGACTGACAGCTATTTTTTGTGTTAATATATTTATTAGTTTTCCTGTCAAATGGAACATACCATTTAAAAAACAATATTATGAACATTATTTTATCGTATTAATAAATACATATTATTTATCAGTTAGTTTTTGCAAATAAAATCGTGCTGTGGTCAGATTGTAACAAAAACGAAGCTGGCAGTATTAATAATAATGTAGTATCATTGATACATTATGTATTCAACAAGTGAAAGTTAAAAATCTCATTTTATCTTATACCTAGTTATATCCAGACCACTAATATTAACTGTTTTAATTTAGGAGTAAGTTTTTTTTAATTGCTCACCTATTGTTAAAACACTTTTTTACAATATTAGCCTCCGATTTTCCACATTCTAAGTTGACAGTTTTTTCTTCAACAAAATTATAATACTGAACTTTATCAATTGAGAACTCTTTAACTAAAAAAAATACTTTTCTCAACGATATTCTTTTATCAGTGCCCAGTGCCAAGTAAATCTCCCTGATATTCTCAACAAATAGATACAAAGTGCAGTAATCCGTACTGTTAAAAATAAACACGGCAAATTGATAATATAGCAGTTAAGTTTTCCCTGTAAAACTATAAACCACAGGAAATTAACATTATCACCTTAACATCACAGACATCTCACAGTATTCTTACCATCAACCACAAAAAGACAATTTCACTTCTCGATGAACTTTAACTGTCAAAGCATGTTGTATACTAGTTAATTTGGATGGATATTAAGATGCCATTTTATGGGAAGAAAGATATACCATACATGATGAATATAAGCAATATAAATATTAACTCAAACATTACTGAATGATTATTATCAATATTATTTTAATGACGCCATGATTTAGTTGTGAGATTTCGTAATAATTGATGTTTTTGATTTGAAAGTCACCTGCACCCAAACATTGAAATGATAAAGCAGTATTAAAAATACATTTTTTATAATCTCTCCATTGAATAGTTTCAGTACTCCTATTTCATCAGTGCAGGTGATGATTCTTTTACATTGTTTACCTCTCATCATCTTAATGCCAGATTTGTTTAGTATGCACACATTCAATCCTAAGTTAATAAGGTTAGCTCTTGATGATTTTTTAAAAATGTTGTTTCTTTTTTTTTTTCAGACTCAGAATAGAAACAAATAACGCAAGAAGACTCCCCTTTCAAATCTTGTTGAAAGATTTCAGTGTACTTAAATTATCTGCTAAGCAGTTTTGACATAATAGCATATACACAGCATATAATATATATAACATATTAGTTTCGCAACGTGTAATAGAAATATATTGATCGGGACGAAAATGGAATAAACAGTTGTGCGACATTGGTTCGGTTGTGAAATACAGTAAACAGTTTTCAACGAGTTAATTACTATCTGCCTACTTTACTCAGTGCATATCTTCATTTAAAAAAATCCACATTGTCTCGTTACAAGTGACGAGTACTAGTGTTGAGTTCAGTTTTGGTTGTGTTAAAGGGAATATTGAACTTGTGAATATTGAATACTAAATAAGCGAAAACGAAAAGCCGGACCTTGCGTGAATACTCAATCACATGAATAGGAGTGGAAAAGGAAGAGGTTGCGGTGCGGGCGCGCGGGGGAGCGAGCAGTGAAGATGTCGGCCGCCATGCGCCCGACGCTCCAGACCGTGCCCGAGTCGCTGGCCGCTGACCACGTCACCCGAGATGAACAGCCGGCGCCCGCCGCCCCCCAGCAGCCGCCATCCTCTGCCACTACGGCCTCAATCAACGCCGCCGCCAGCACCCTGGCTGGAGTTACCCTTGCGCCTTCTCAACAGCAGGCTGCGCCGCAGAAAGCGAGAACGCCCGCTATATCAAAGGTGAGTCCCCAATATTTTCAACATATTTCAAAAAATCAAACCCACCCACCCGATCAATAGAGCAAGCTCTTACCAGTTAGACAGCAGCGGGTTGTTATTTTTATTGTGTAGATAATTATACATTGTCAGCTTAAATAGGAAAATGCTTATCATAGCATACATCAAAGCAAATCACTCCGAGCATAAGTTGAAATATCATTCATATGAGAATTTTTTAAAACAGAATAGTTCCTAATTCTCAATCAATAAGGAAATCTGTTGGTTAATTTTAATAATACATTGATTTTCATGATTATATTTTAAATACTACTTCTATTTAAAGTATCACATATTATTGTGTTTGAATGACTGATATTGTTTAATAATGTACCAATTTTACTTTGATATGTCAACTTTTCTCCTGAACATATCCTTATAATCATTGAAGGATATTTAACTAGCGCAATTCAAATTAACCTCATTCTGTCCATAATATAGAGCTTTTTTAACCATTAGATAACTTTTGGTTTATATGATGGATGAACGGGTGATGACACATCACTAACACCCATGTCCAAGATCTCAAATTTAAAAAGAAAAAAACATCAATTTGACATCGACCTCGGTGGCACTTGAACCAAGACCCACACGATCGCTAGGGTAAATCTCTTGAGGCCGAGAAGTGTATTTATATTTCATTAATACTTTTTTTATGCATATTCCTTATTCTAAATTCATATACTTCAAAATTTCAAAATTTTCAGTAATTATTGAATAAAGAAATCTCGCAGCTTACAATTCCCATTATTGTATATATATATTTTAATTTATTGCTTTTTTAAAATATTTATTGCTTATTTGCCGCAGAACGTTTTCCTAATCTTGTAGGTACTTGCACATCGGTTTGATAGAAGTTTTGAAACTAAATATTTTCTAGTTCTACCAAGTAAATGCCAATTCAATCAATATTCATTGGACTTGATTTTTTAAGAAATCAGTTTTCTTTGAGGAGTTAAATGGAAATGTTCCAAATAACTGCATTTTCAAAGCGAGACTCGAAGAGGAGCATTTACCCTGGTTCTCAGTCAGTTATTCCCTATAGTCAATACCAGTGGTCGGCAACCTACCACCCGCGGGTAATTTAATTAGCCATTTCGATATTTTGTGTTCTCTGCCAAGAAAATACAATAGGTCTAGGGACAAATGAATTTCAAGATTTTCACTAGCGTCTTCAAAACACGATCACATTAAGGCGACTCAGTAGGAATGCAAAACTTAAATTTGACCTACAGCATAAATATTGCACTGACTGAAATAGGTAACCACCACTATACGTATTTCTACAGTATCAAAACAAGCAAAACATTTTTATATTTCATTACAAAAATAACAATACCACCTAACACACGAATGGGTATATAGACAGTAATGAGGTATTGCAATGCACATGGTAGCAACAGTAAGCTATCGTATTTCATAAAGTAACGGTTTTCGGAGAAGCAAAGCAAACCATACAATACAAAATTCTCAAACTTTCTCTAATATATTGAAATAATTAATTTTTATTTTTAATTTTTTATAACCTATTTGTTATGATATTGTTTTAATATGATTTGTTATGATATTGATATTGATGAATACAGTTTTGAAAAATAATTTTGTTGCATAAAAAGATTAAAACATAAAAAATATTGATATAATAAGATTAAAATAGAAAAGTATTGAGTAAAAGAATTATAAGTTGCAATTGATAGTTATTTCTGGTTCGCGCTATAGTTTTCACTATGTATTTAATCCGAAAATTATCTTAACTTTGTCTTATATTTCGTGTTAGACAAAAAACTTCGATATTTTTAAATTATTGTAAGTTAAGTAATCCTTCTTATCAAATCGATTGAACATTTCGCACAGTGAATTCTTTACGTTTTTTATTAATAGCGTCTAAAATGTATTGCGGATTCCATATTTCTAAAGACCTTGTGAATCTAGGATCCAAAATCTCAGGATGATCCGTTGGTTCCAGATAGTGGTGCGTAAAAACAAAATATTTTCATATAATTTGATAAATCGGTTCCAAAATCGTATAAAAAAGTACCAAAAATGTATGAAAAAGCGTAACGGTGCCGCCCAAAAAAATCGCGGAAACTCAAAATCGCGAAAAAATAAATCGCGTAAAAAAAAGGATTGGGTGTATATTTTACTGAATGCGCGGAATAACAATATTTTTTATCAGAAAACTTAATTATTCCACTGATTGCTTAGAATGAATGTAAACATCATTAACTAATAGCTTGACGATTAATAGTTGGTCTGAAAACGCTTCTCGAAAAAGCCAAATACGTGTTACAATTTGTAAACGATCAGTGGAATAACAAAGTTTATTTGTTATAAAATGACTTTTTCTTAAGTGACTACCAAAACTATCGAAAATATTCATAATCCATGTTAATAATTCTTTCAATCCATTAGCAAATTTTATTATGTGCTTATTTTTACTTCAAGTTTATATATAGCCTAACTCAATAAGGAAGAAACTAAATAAATATTATATCTATTCAAATAATTTATATCGAATGCATAAATATATTCGTATTTTTTTATGTTTGAGAACCTCCTCTCTGTCTGAGATATATAAGTTCAAAGTTCAGGGTTGTGTCAAGAAAACATAATACTAATAATATTAAAAATAATTCAAACCATGCGATTGATTTGAATATTAATGTATTGTAGGTATAACATTGTTACATAATTTGGTAAGTTATCGAAAAAATATGGTCTTCAATCATTTAATATAATAGATAAATTAAAGTCGTTAAGTTATATCGGCTGCATCGGACTAACTTTGTTGGGTGGTACAAAACAATGACTTAAATGTATGAATAAAAATATTTCACAAGTTTATTTTGTATCCATACATATGTATATATATTTGTCATATATCAATTTCGAATATTTTCTAGCATTCTGTTTTGTTCAATTATAAGTTTAAAAAAACACGTTTGACGGTAGAAAAATGTATTCAATTAAAAAAACTTAACGTTGCAAAAAACATGCTTTACCATCTGTATATTATGTAAAAAATATTTACTATTAACATCTTAGCTTCTCCGATAATTTTGAAGTTTTTTTTTCCATTTAGATGACTTTTATTCAACTACTGTTACTATTATATTGAATAGAATCTCTTTTTAAAACCATTGCCGAATAATTATTTCAAAATGCTTATCCATAAACTAAAGTAATACTGGTCTTTACAAGTATTTCGACTGAACAAGACATTATTGTATTATAAATAATAATATTATTTATCAGCGCTTTGCGCAACCCTAACCCCAACCGATATTTAACCGTTTTTTATGGTAGTGTAAAAAATACATTGCTTTGATTCATATCTCTAATGTTCGTTGACCAGTGATTTAAAAATATCTAAAGAAATTTTCGACACGTCCACTCCAGACCAAGCCTCATCTCAAACTGAGCTCAAACTGAAGAATGGTAGGTAAGAAAAAGACATCCCCGAAAAATGGTTACCATTTATTGGTATTATTATTTTTTTTTTTTTTTTTGCTTTCAAATGTAAACAATAAAATGTTTTATCATTACAATTTTTTGTAGAAGTATTTATGATCCAATTATGCTTTAAAAATCAGTCAGAAAAAGTGGGAGAAATGGTACATTTCAAATGGATGTACAATCATTACAAAACATAAATTGGAAATTCTGCTCAATTCACTTTCTTAAACAAACCTTTATCTGCATTTCTTTCTAAGACATTAAACTTCGGTATCTTATAATAATCTCTAAAAATGATTTCAACGTAAAGCAGTTTTTCAAATTCCGTTTTTTGTGTTTGCCGTGTTTCCTTTAAAATATGACTATTCTCATGAAAAAAAATGCAATAGTGTAAAAAAGCGTTTGGAAAATGTAATTATTGAAAAAAAAATTTTTTGAGTGAACGGTTCACGAGATTTAGTCGACGGCAAACGATCGATTTACTCTGTTTTCAGGCGAAAAGGTACTGTATCCTCTTAATACAATATCATCATGATGGGCGACATTAGGACAAAACATTTCACGTCTAAAAATATGTATTGGCACTTTAATCAGCATTTAGTTCAACATATTCACGTGAGAAAACATTTTCTCAAATGAAGTGTGTCTATAATACTTGGCAAAATAGACCGCTGAGAGATAAACACCAGAAAATCTTGATTCCTGTGTTGGACTTCATGTTTGCCAAATATTGAAAAACTTTCAAAAATAAATCAAAATCTCGGATGTCACTAGTAAAAATATATTCAAATATTTATGTTTTTTAAAATAAATTTGCATTTATCTATACATACGCAAATATGTTACATGTATATATAATAGATATTTTTTCAAAATTGTTTTTTTTTTACCCAGTGTCTCAAAAGGTTGCCGACCACTGGTCTATACCATTGCACACCATACATTACTTAACATTATTAATGGAAGCTATAAATATAAGAGATGACATTGAAAACTCAGTCAGATTAAAAAAAAAATAGGAATTGTCTAAGTACATCTATCACATACTCCATTTTTTTTTTAATGAGATTGAAATATTGCAGGTATTAGTTTGATTTGTTAACCCTACTCTACTCAAAAACTTAACCATTACCTTGACTTGATCGCATGAAAAAATGGCGAGCACCACCAATGTATAATGTCAATTATTATTACAGTTGATTGCTGGGTACACCTACCTCAACATGACCTTTGTTATAATTTCTGTCACTGAATAACAAGCTTTAGTTTTTCACCTGAAGTAAAGTGCTAATTTTGAAGGTTGGCACTTGTCCATATTTGTAAAAAATGTTAGGTACTTATTTTCATTAAAAATCTTCCGGGTCATTCATGAATGAAATTTTCGTTAGGATGTATGGTTTTTTTTTCTTAATAAAAAGTCATTTTTTGGCGAAAAATGATACTTTTGAATACAAGAAAACCGAACAGGTTTTCCACAAATATATAAAGTATCCATAATCATAGAAGTGCATATTTGACTTGATTTATCTACCTGTCTGTGTAAAGCAAAATCTATGCACACACACACTCTCTCTTTCTCTGTCGGTGCATTTCTAAGTGACACGGCCACCTATAGATAATAATGCTAAAACTATCTACTGCTTCACTGATAATTAGGGTACACGTATGTTGTATTAAAATGATCCACTGTAAAAAAGTTATTATTAACACATTTTATCATTTTGATTATTGGTTGCAATAGAATATTACTAATTACATTTTGAATGCAGACGAATATTGGTATGCGTTCAGAAGACTCAAATGATAAAAAAAACTTATGTTTACAAAAGCATAAGTGAAAAGGCTTTGAAATATTTTTTAATTTTAATAAAATTTGATCTCATCATCAAAAAAAAATATTTTACAATTTCACATAATAGAATTGTGCCTTAAAAGGTAATGCAGTGTTGAATACTATATGTCAGCGGTCGGCAAACTTTTTGGGCTCACGGACCACTAAATTCACAATTTTAGTCCAGCGGGGACCACCAACTGGACATTGGTGTTAAATATTACATATTGAAATAAAATGATCAAATGCGTCTAAAAATTCACCAAGTCCATAAAATAATGTCAGATTTCTCTGCGGACCACCAAAATTTTCTCGCGGACCACACCTTGCCGACCGCTGCTATATATATAGTTCTGTACATGGGAGGTCAAATACTCTGTCAATTTTCGGCCAATTAAGATATCGACATAGTGTGGATTACCTCGCTACGCTTTTTCCAGTAATATAAAAAAACATTATTCTAAAACACAAATAGTAGGAATTGAACAGTGATTTTTAACACAAATTTCACGAAGAAGCTCGGAACAGCCATTGTGAAAAAATGACGCTTTTGACATAGTGTATCATCCCATGTAAACATATAACAACTATATTTTATGTTCTTTATAACCGATTCATCAACTAAGTATAACACTGAATCTTATACGATGTATTTTAATTTACTTACATGAGCCATTGTCCTTTTACAGTGTGTATGTGATTTAGTAGTAAATTTACAGATGATAATAATAATATGTAAAAAAACTCGGCTTATCGTTTTCCTTGTAAGAGAGTAGTCTATTTATTACCGTTCAGTTTAATATCATTGTCACGTGCCATTGAAAATAAATATTGTTTGCGACATAACTCTTGTATGATTTTGATTCTCTTGTTGCCCATATTTTTTATTTGTTTCTGGGAAAAACGGACGAGCCGTTACGCCCACCAAAACTCTGCCTAATAAGCCATTCGTCACCATTTATTTGACAGCTGTTGCAATATTTATGTACACTATAAAACAGTATCAGCCTCGACAGATTTCAACCGCCATTGTCATTAGCTGCCAATCAATCTCTGCAACTCATTATTTGAATATACATTTATTTATTATCATATTCATTTGTAAAAAAACGTAATATGAGAAATTACTTGCATCAATAAAATTTTCACCATCGTAAATTTCCTTGCATTTCTTCTCTCGACTACTGTAATACAAACACTCTATTCTTGGTTTACGTGGTAGATAGGTATCGCGTCTGAAGATACTGCATACATCGAGGCATGAAAATTAAAGACAGAAAATCCAGAAATACTTTAATATAAAAATCGCTTCCTTTCTGTAGGCAAAACGAATTGTTTTTTCTGTTCATTAGATATTTTGAAATTCGTGTAGACATTGTAAAGACTACAAAACAATTATACTTGGGGGCTTAAAAATAAATAAAATAGGTAATATATATTTTTTTGATTAAATTCAAATGCAACTTAAGACAAAATGCAGATACGATGTGAGGTCTGCGAGATTAGTTAACGACCAATACGCATGGAAATTGTACCATAAGCGATTGAATTGAGCATTTTCTTAAAAAAATGATATTTTTCGTTTACCGCTTAAAGTTAAATCGCGCAAAATGGATACCTAGGAAATCGAGTATTAGTTCACGAAGTTATCGTATATTTTTTAAAAACATTTCCAGAATTACTCCAGTCAACGATACAGTTCTTTATTATAGTATCCACGGTATTTTTGTCCTTGATGATATTTTCCATCAGAGTCCTCTCTAGTCTATGGCAGGACGGCGTCGAATACGAGATAAAATGAAAATCGCTGTAAAGAAGCCTCAATAAAATTGTAACAGAAGTATAATTTTAGATTCTTTTCAATTATTTACCACAATATTTTTGGGTCATACTTAAAGAGTTTCCAGAACTTTTAGTAGATAGCTATTGTTTAACGATCATGCCCATCCGTCGGCAGCGATGGAAAAGGAATGCAAATGACCAAAACATCAGCGATGAAGGCGACTCGAAGAACTTTGACGGTAACGCGCCCTAGGACTAAGAAAAATGTTGTTTTTTTTTATAATAACATTATTTTCAAGTGCGCACAGCTATTTTCAATAACTCCTCCTGATGACATGATAGTTTATATTTAATTAAATATTTTTTTAATTGATTTTAGTTACTACATATCGATGGCTTAGAGTCAATACGTGGTAACTACCAAAATGTTGAAAATGAGTTAAGAACGCAGTTGGCTTTAAAATGTTACATTTTATATAATGTCAAAATTTTGTATCTCCCTGATTGGAAATAGAATTGACATTTCAAACCAGGGAGACAAAACATTTTTGACATTATATAAAATGTAACATTTTACAGCCAACTGCGTTTCTTAACTCATTTTCGACATTTTCACGTAGTTACCACGTATTGACTCTAAGCCATCGATATTACCTATTGTAGTCGTATGCTGGATAACTGAAGATCAAGAGGCCGCCGACTCAATGTGAGCTGAGATTATTCAAAATAATCATCAAGCATCACGTAACGCCGGTGGAACGTTGAAATTCTGCTGGAAATATTTATTTTATTATCTATTCATCCTCTTAGTTCTATTTTCAAAATTATTTTATGAACTGGATTAAAAATTAGTAGATAACAACGGCAAATCGGTTTTTTCGTACACCCGGATTTTTTTATTATTATTTATATTTAGGTAGCTGTCGGGAAATTTAATTTAAAAACATATTTTCTAAAAAACTAATTGAATCTTTATAAAATAGATATCGCATATTAAATGATAAATAGACCGAACTGCTTTTTTGTGCAACATGACAAAAAATATTTGCTTAGTATGCAATTATAACATTTCTAATAGCAATATTAAAAAAGTGCATTGTAAAAGCATTACAAATCGACCCTAAAAAATTTGATGTGACCCGTGGAAGTTGAACTAGTATTTTTTATAACCCACTTTGTATAAAATAGGGCACCTATTCTGTGAATGTGAATATTTTATAAATCGTATCAACTTAACACTTCCTGTCAAATTCTTGATTCTATTTCGCTACAGTAGCCCTAGGGTGTCAGATTTTGTTTTCAATTGAAAATATTGGACATAATATTTGCACATGCGAAATGTTTCAAATTTTAAATCAATTACGACAAATTCATCAGATATCCAACCGACACGAAAGAAAATACTCCCACGCTCAAAAAGATGGCATATCAAATGATCTATTTAAAAAAAATGAAAATATATATTTTGCCGGACAGAAATCGATTCCGGGACTTTTGTTCGTTTAACGGAAATTTTTGCGTCATGCTAATCGAGGGTAAATAGGATTTGATTGATAATTTACATGTCTCAATATAAATGTTTGTTTGTTTGTGGTATCGCATTTCAATTTCAAAGGTCAATCAAACAATATTGCAGTCACTAATGTTATCGTGGTATGTCAATGCTTTTTGAATTTCGCGTCCTGCTACACGATGCAGCCATATTTTCGTCTCAGTCAAATAATTCACACAGCTGGGGGAAATCGTCCGGATACATAACATTTTTAATATTATCGCATGCGTGCTGCAGTGGATGACGACCCTTTCGTAGATAATTTGTCCCTTGTTGTTGATTACGTAATTTATGCTGTGAAATGCGCCTGGATAACTTCATTTTCTCTTTAATGCAGGTAAATAAAAAAAGTCACTACCACCGAATAATATTCTTCAAGTTCATATTGAATTCGACATTATCTTTATACGTTACTTAATAATTTGAAGGTGTTCGTTCTTTTTAGTTTTCATTAAATTTCTAAATATTATGTGAATATAGGAAATAAAAAAGGCACTAAGTACCAAAAATAAAATGAAAGAATGAACATGTAGAAATGTTCTGTGTCACATAGAACAATTCTGCATACTCACTTGTTTGTATTTAGTGTTTTTTTTATTTCCTGTATTCATGTTTGAAAATATTTATGCTGTACGTACCTATAATAAATACTTTATATACAGATCTGTTTTTTTTACAATAGCTTTTGATAAAGTTGATTCACTATTTGAAAATAAAAATCACTAATTAAAATAAAATAAATCTTTAATTGTCTTCTTTATGAATATTGTGCCAATGAACATGAAAAGTGGTTTGTCAGTCGATAAACATTTTCTTCTGAGGGTAAAAAAGATAAGACGGATGGGATTAGGAAACGACGTGTTTGACGTTTCGTATTCGTCGACACTATAGTCTAAAACAGGCAATTGAAGATTTTCTTCTTCTTATACTATATCCACCACTCCGTTTGTGGGTTATGAATAACAATTTAGGAACAAATTATCATAATTAAAAAAAAAAAAATATATTTCTTAAAATATTATGACATCTAATCATAGCTACCCTATTTAAATCAGTAATCATTTCTATGTTATGACCTTTAGAAACAATTTTTAATGACGATCGATTCTAACGGTCACGAGTGATTTCAAAGAAACACCGAGTTTGCAATTGTTTATTTGATTATTTTTCCAATTAAGATTAGACGTCATTAATAACCGAATCAATATTAAAATTAAGTCAAATTGCCAACAATGACTTTTTGATAAGTGATCATATTTTTTTTCTAATTATTCTTCATGTACACGTAAAAACCATTTGCTAACCTTCATTTAAAGTTCATCCGTGCACAAAAATGCATGTAGATGCCTAAAGTTGATTTAAAAGATTCAAATTTTATCAAGCACATTGTCGAAAATCTTAAATTATTTTATATAATATTATTTGATCATCGATTTGATATTTTGTCATTGTTTTAGCAGTCGGGAAATTATTGCTTCCAAAACTTTCCGACACTTAAACGAAATCGAAATAAACACGAAGTAGCGAATACTTCAGTCAGTTTAATAAAAGTTTCTTTTGGGAAAACTTGTTAAGTTTATATGATTCATTAAAATGTCATAACCTTGGGATATAAATAATGCTAATTATTATCTCCTACCTATCTATTAGCCATTTAAATTGCTGTGGTGTTCACTTTTAAGATATCGATTGTCAATATTTAGTGAGCTTGAGGCTATTTTTTTATTTTTTTTTAACACAAAAGCTTTCGCTCGTCACGATTATGCGATCATCACAATTTCACTCTTAGATTAACTCGTGATGAGAGAAACCAGCCCTGATTATATTAAATAAATGTGAAATGAGTACAAAAGAGTGTTTTTTACTTTTAAGTCAATACTTGGTGGAATAGCATTATAATAAAAATAATAAAAGATTTTTAGTACTTACCCCTTTTTATTTCAATTTAACTTGTATAAATAGCACTGTTTAATTTATTTTTCTTATCAGTTGATAATGCTCGCGAGGAGCGAAACCGGTCCCGATCAAATAAATTTTAAGTGGAAAAAGTACTAAAAATCTTTTATTATTTTTATTTTATTAGTGTTTTTTGTTAGGAGTGCTTGGCGTCATGGCTCCCCCGTACTGATTTCTGTGCGCCCATAGCATTGGCCAAAACATTTTTTTAATAAATTAATTAAATTATTATTTAAAATATTAAACATAAAATTTTATATTATTGGAAAAACTGCACATTTTTTATTGAAATTAGTCCAAGTCATTTTTACGACTCGAGTTTTATCACTCAACCCAATACACCAAGACTTGGACTGACGTAATATTTTTACAGCTGCGACGAATAAACGCATCTTCAAATCCCTCCGCCAATACGCCGTGAAAATTGTGCATATAAAATCAAAAAATATATTTTGATTTTATATGCACAATTTTCACAAACTAATCAATCAAAAAACAACAAAACATCATGTTTTATACGTTATCATAGTGATATGTACGGCTGTGAGTATATTATAATATTCCAATAATGATTAAAGTAAAGGGATTTTAAACCGTGAAACTAAAGGTAATTAATTATATCTTTGTGTATAATTATTATCTTGAGCATATTCTAATGTTTTTGAAATCCCGTTTCTTAAGTACGAGTCGCATTTCCGCCTATCGTACGTTTCCAGATTCTTTTTGTTCAACCGGCGTATTTCCCATGTTCGGGTTAATTAAATTTCTTTGGGAACTTTTCTTTAGTCCTGAACATATTTAATACTCGTAAAGCAGTGACGTGGAAATAGTAACGTGTTATCATATATATATATGCTTTAGCGTTATTTATCCGGTCATATGGTTAGCTTCAATGTTAATTAAATCTTTGCTGCGTCAAATTGAAAATTACTTTCAATTCTTTGCGAATTGCAATTCACTGTCTTAAAATCAATATGATTTATTTGTACATATTTTAAAAGTAAATGATTTTTTTCATCCGTTTCATCTTAGTAGAGTTTTTTTCTGCTATAACTCAGTTGCTCAGCCTTCTTTTTTTCTAAATGAATAAAGGTTTTAAGATAATGCTAGTGCAGGAATAACGATTACTAGAGACACGTATTTTTAGCATCTAGTTGAAAGCGTTTTGACGTTTGAATTCTTATTTTGGAGCAAATAAAATTTCAAATTTTACCATATATTTAGCGTTTATTTCTTAATCGAATTAAAATATAACTTACTATACAATAAAGAATTTATTGATAAAAAAGATTTAAAATTATAACAAAAAATACAAAAACGACAAGAATTTAATTCAAAATAGAGGAAAACATACATACATTCATACAAAAGTTCAAATAGAGTATTCATGAGTACAAAACATTTGAAATTGTTGTAAAAATACAATATAAAAATATTGAAAAACATGGGTTCAAAACCAAATTCTTAAAATGTATTATAACATGTTTCAATAGATGAGTGGTGAGCCGAGTACGGCGATCTATTACAGTTTAGTTTTGTGAATGTACATAATTTGAACGATTCAAATTTATTACAATTACATTATAAATAAAATTACTCACTTTTAGGATGTTCACTGTCAATACTCGGTGGAAAAGCATTATATTAATAAAAACACAATATTCCTTTGTACTTTATTCCACTTATTTAAAAGGTCGGGACCGGTTTCGCTCATTGCGAGCTTTGTCAAGCTGTCCTGACCTTTTAAATAAAGTGGAATAAAGTACAAAGGAATATTGTGTTTTTATTAATATAATGATGTTACTGCCGAATTCCAAATGTTTCATTTTTACTACAATTAATAGCAAAAGAGTATTTGATTTTACGCCACTTTGAATATTTAAAACTATTTTTTATAAATGTGTGAACAACCTTCCAAAAATTGAGTGGTTTTTATCATTGCACATTTGATTATAAAATATTATTATCGTGTTTATACATAAAAACCCCTTGTTTGTAGGCTGTTGCTCTTTCTTTTGTATTTATATTTTTTCTAACCATATTGAGGCTAATCAAAAATTTATGTATGACATCGTGTATGAATGCTCGTCAACACAACCAAGAGAAAAATACAATTGTATTAGTACTAACGAGTACGAGTGTGGAATCATATACTACAGATGATGAGATAAGAAGAAAATAAAATTTCGCATCTATTTCGCTTACTTTAACAATTTCGCAAATATTTCGCATATGTCGCATTTATCGCAAAACGCGATAATCTCTAACGATTACCCATTTAGGATCGAATGTTATTTAAGAAATCCATGCCTTCGGACACATCTGTAGATCGATTGAAAGATCAATTTATGTAAATGTCAGTGATGTGACTCGAACTAGAACCAGCAACCAAAGCCAACGACGTTCAACATTTGACCGCCGGCCTAGCTTTTTTATAAGAGTTAAACACTCTTAAAACCACACCTAGTCATTATTAAATTAAAAGAAGTAGTATATATTGCTTGGTTTTGATTAAACATATCCCCTCGAAATATTGCTTGCAACAAATATTTTTTGTACTAAACACTTGTTTGTACTTATTCCACATGTTTTAATAAATATAAGAACCGGGATCTTTCATCCCGAGTATTGTTATCCGATAAGAAGGTCTAGAAAACTGGTAAAATAGTTTTTTTGAAATTATTTTATGAAAAAAAATCCACTAAGAATTATCAGGGATAAAAATATCCCATACAAATCACAAACGTATGTGCTATATTGACGGATTTAACATTATCGATGTAATGCCAATACATAAGTTATATAAACCACAATCAACATATTTTCACACACATCTACTAATATGTAATTTTGTATTTATTTTGTGTTAAGTTATTGCATGTGTATGCTATCTGTTAGTGTTTAGTTTTTTGGTGACGTAGTAATTTCACTGACCTGGGATTTTACATTAGAAAATGATATGATTTATTACCCACTGATTATATCGGATAGATATCCTTCTCCCGAAAATTCCAAATCGCCCCATTAAAAAAAATGGTTGCACTTTGTACTCAAGTACCCGTCTCATAAGTATTCAATCGAATAATTTGCATGCCAGAAAATATAGGCGGGGCGCTGGGTGGATTTCAGACGCCCCCTACAATAAAATATCAGATTCCTGTTTCACCGATCGATAGTATTATGTCCGTAATGAAGTTGCCAACACTACTAACTAAAAAGATTCCCTTGCCAAATACCAAAAGAAAAAACACTTCAGTAATAAGTAAAATTTTGGGTTTACACTAAGCTGTGCACGCCTTTGTCGAGACCTTTACCTGCCAAAGGTTTTGTGTCGCGCACACTTAATTAAAAAATGCCACCTACACGTTAATAATACTCCCCTTGGATAATAATTTATTCCATTGCATCCTTGACCTTACCGTTTTCTTTCTACATCAAATAATTATATTTCCTTTTCGCCCCTTTTAACTTCCCGGACAAACTAAAGCCTCACCAAAAAACGCCATCATGATTTCGCATTCCGAACTTCATTGGTATTATGTAAAAAATATTTGATTTCATAATAATTTGTCTTTACTATCACTGCGTATTGTGAACTTGTTTCATGCATTATACTGCTGCTTAACTCAACGTTTTAAAAACATATAGTAAATAATTTGTTCCGAATATATTAAACTTTTTGAAAAACAAGACGTTGAAAAAACTTGGTTTCGAGAAATATTCATAAAAAAAAAACTATTGACCAATTTATGTAATCTTTATACGTGTTGATAAAACCTAGTACTTTATTTTACATCCATTCAGGAAGAATTTTGTTTTTGTGTTCTTTAATTCTCAAGCAACTTAAACATTGCTTACATTTATGTAGATCAAACCAGTTTTTCTTATCAAGAGTCCTCTTTGTGTGCATTTTCAAATTGTGGTGAAGGACTTCTGAAACCCGAGTGCATTGATTCCCCATTGCGATTGTAAAATCGGTTATCTTTGTCAATCATTCTGAGACGGGTGCGTTTAATTCTTTGTCTAGCCGAGTCCTTTTGCATTACAATCTATTCTGTGAAACATGATGCATGTAACCAATACTGTATTTTCGGAATATATTTTATAGTTGCAGGGGGGAGGTATTACACGTATTTACTTCGCAGCATCAAATGGAATATGTACATTTTAAAACTATATGATTAAATCCGTCTATTTTAAACAATACTTTTATTTTAATTTTCATACTAACATGCACCGATACCTCGTCTATCATAGAATTTAAAATCATTGCTGGTTTATAATTATCACTGGAAAAAAATGTATTTGTGTGCGAAGTATTTTCTATGATTCTATGAATTGAAGCATGCGCACGGGTGAAACCGGGTTTGCCGCCGAGCAAAAGAGGGCTGAGATTCCACCCTCGCCTCGCGGTTTAACCTATTTATTCCTGAAATGTTGACAATGATGCAAATCCGTTTTGTTCTTTGCTCACTCACTGATGGGCACGATAAGACTGCCCGCCGGCATTCAATTTGTCGGTGGATTTAAACGGGATCTTGGGCTGATAAATATTTTTGATTCAATTAGTGTCGATAAATTGCAGCCTGAAAAGTTAACACTTATTGGGCAATGGTAATAGATTTACCAACTCTACCAGTTCTTTTTTAATAATTTTGTATTAAATAAATGATTTAAAATTGTTTTTACAATGGGTGTAGTTGTTAATTAACACACAGTTAATCAAATCTTAATAAAACCTTTTCTACTTGTTGTCATTGCAGCTAGTGCCGAAATCATGATTATTCTACCAATTTTTATTTTTCAATGGCAGTCAGCTCACATTCATTCTTGATCATCGACAAATGGATTCTGTATCCACGCAAACTTTGAGAAACCAAGATCTTCGATATCATTTGAATAGTGCTGCACCAATAATGTTTATAAAATGAATTCATTCACGGATGTCTTGCTGTTACGTTAATGTTAAAACAGTCAAAGAACTTGTGTATATTTATTTATATATATATATTAAAATTATATTCCTGTTAGTTTTTTCGCGCGTTCCTTGGTTATATTCCACGCTTCCCAGTTTAAAAATCGCTGGACTATCGAGAAGAGTGGAAACTTTATGCGACTTTTTTTTTGTTTATTTATGAAAGTAGACCCTTCGTCATTGTATACAAATCGGAGGTCACATTAGTTGCCGTCAGCCTTGGAGATGTTTTTAATTTTCTCTTAAGTCAATCTAATATTTATTTTTTTAACTCTCGCGTGCTGCACTGCATCAACCGCAAGTTTTCCAGGATTTACGCTGACTTCACTCATAGTATATTACGAGTAATATAAAATAAGTACTTCTCTGGTATTATCTACATATCACACGTCGCAGCGTTCCTTGTCCCCCCCCACCCTATCTTAGTGAATCCTCACGAGTGCTTAATAATCATCAGCACTTTTCATCATCAGGCGATGTCTCATGTAATTATTTATATTTCGAGCGAAGGGGTAGGCGAGTTAATCATTTTATTGTTCATTGGTCTCGAATCCATTGTCCTTACAGAATTACTTCCCGTCTTCGGCGGAAGACCTTTCTATTTTGGTCGCACGTTTGAAACTCCCGAACACAAATTGAACAAATTTAAAAAGTCGCATCATCTTGTTTCTATTTTAGAATAATGTCTTAGAAAGCTCCAGAGCTAGTCTCGGCTAGTCATTTTACGTTTCAAATTATCGTTGCACACAACTCGGCTTTGCATTATTTGTGTATCGCTGAAAAATTTAATGACCCGTTTAGAAGAGGTTACCAAATTTTTCATTTTTTCTTCTCCTTTATGTTTTTAACATTTAATATTTTTTCAAATATGCTTTTTAAAAAAATGATACCTGTATAACATAAACCATATGATTGTCTCAAAATTCGTAAAACAAGTGTCATTGTTTGCTCTCAATGTAGAGCATAATATCATGTATTCCTAATCAGGGCGTACCGGTTTTCAAAAATCGACTTCTTAGTTTAATTTCCAATTTTCGAAATCCGGGTTTTTTTCACATTGTTAACTCAGTTTCAAATATTAGCATGTTAAATAAATGGCGTTAATTTTTTTAATCATTTCTTCTATTAAACTTCGAAAACCGGTTTAAATCGAATCAAACCGATTTTTACGAAATATTTTAGTTCGAATGTAACTCAGTTTTTGTATAAACCCTACGTGTGTAGTCTTGCTGTTAAACTAGAATTTCGTGTTGCTTAGTTACCTAACATCTAATAAAAATAAAAATAAAGATTTTTAGTACTTTTTCCCACATAAAATTTATTTGATCAGGACAAGTTTCGCTCATCGCGAGCATTATCATCAGTTGATAATGCTCGCGATGAGCGAAACCGGTCCTGATGGAGTAATTTTTATGTGGTAAAAGTACTAAAAATCATTTATTATTTTTATTATAATGCCATTCCACCAAGTATTGACAGTGAACACCTTAAAAGGTACCTAACATCTCTTGTTTTCATGAGTTTTTTAATATCAATAAATTTATGCAACTATCCGTACGACGATTATTTGACGACTTGACCACGTAACTAAAGAATCTAGAAGAACTAGAATCATTGTCACAGAGTGGTATCTATAGCCTCTCTTGTGGAGACTGCCGAGCTTCTTATGTAGGGCAGACAGGTAGAAACTTTTATAATTAAAGAACATATAAGGTGTCTAAAAAGAAACAACTTATCAGAGTTTGTCAATCATCTAATAGAAAACGAACATAATTTTAATCAGAATTACTATTCTGCATTACTTAAGAATTATCACGTACAAATACTCCACCTAGTAAATAAAAAAGGTTTAAAAATGAATTGTTTAGAATTTTTAGAAATAAATAAAAGTATTAACAATAAAGCAGGTCTGTGGAGTCACGTGAAAAAAAGACGACTCCAGCTCCAGCTTTAAAATAATTAACGACTCCGACTCTGAAGAAATTTATCAATAATTTCGTTTTAACTAATATATATGTATACCATCAGATCATCTTTATTCATCCAAGCATGAAATGTTAACACTTTTGACTATTTTGCTTAAATACACATCATTAAATATATTTTTGAAAAAAAATCGAACCGCTCATTTTTCACGACGCCGACTCCGGTCAAAATACCGCCACTCCGACTCCACAGCCCTGCAATAATGAAATATTAAAAAATAATATCTTGTATAAAACAGGTGATTCGCCACTGCTAAATTTATTTTCCAACGGTTTAACCCGTCCTAATTGATGGAACTCTTTAGTTAATCATGTCTTAATGTAAATGTCATTTGTGTTACCATTATGGTTTGTTTGTTTTTTACCATCCCCTCCTTGCCTCCCATTTTTATTTGGTTTTTATTATAGTATATCATAATAGTAAAATTAAAATCATTAGTACCTAAGCAAGCATTTGTGAAAGTCAGTCTGTCTGAGAATGCCCCTGAAAGAGGCGAACCACGTGTCACAGTATGTAGCAAAATACGTGGAATAATCTAAGTTATTTTATATAACAATGCATTAATTTACTAATCGTCAGTTAAAGTTCATCCGTGCGCTTGAACGCCTGAAGATGCCGAAAGGCGAAACCCGGGTCGTTAGTGACAAAACTTATGTGAATGTACATAATTTAAACGATTCAAATTTAAAATACATATTTGTTTTTAGATATGAGTATGATCATCTTACCGAATAATGGAAAAGGCAAGCGACTTATTACTCGTACGTACATATATAAAATAATATATCTTTCGACAAATATCTCTATGCTTTTACCCACCCAATTTAATTAGTGCGTTATAACATTTTACTGTTTGTCGAGTGATATATCTATTTAGTAAACTATCACATAATGAAAAAAAAAAAGATTTTTTAGGAGTTTCTTTTTGAAAATTGTCTCTTTAAAAGAAACTTTTATTGATGATGCAAGTTATCTAGTCACTTCTAATTAAAGTGTTCAATATTGCCAATAATTACATTAATAAGACGCGTGTTTATTCACCTCGTTTTTTAAAATTTGAAGCGATAATTACCCGATGTTATTATTTTTATTTGTAATATAACGCTTTTTAAACGACTTTGACGTATCAGTGATCAAACAAAAGTGTGTTTAATCAACCTACAGTTTTACGTTTTATCACTCTAGTAGTAAAACACAAACATTGAATTCCTTGACTTGTATAGTTTTTCACCCCGACTGTAGATATAATTTTAAAGGGAAATCAGTTGAAAATGCTCACAATTGGCGTAACCGATCCTTTGATAAAAATGTCGTTTTATTTTTGAATGAGCGACAAATACATCGTATTAGCAACTGACTATTTGATTATTTAATGTTAAATAAAAACTATATCTAATTATGTTTTTACACATCGATACTCCATGTCGCCTCAAACACTAAAAAATCATCATAATATTCCATTGTAAATTGTACTACACACCTCATGTTGGATCGCCTCGTTTGTATGACTACTCATTCTAGGATTGTAGACGGTACTTTTTCTTTTTGTTTCGTATTTTTGTATTTTTTCTTGTCATGTAAATCTCGTACCAAGTTATGAATAAATTTATTATTAGTCATCGCCCAGTGGCGTTTTGAGCGGCGCGTTCGTTACACGTGAACACGAATTCCGATATGCGGACGCCGAACAATTCAACCATACTTTATTACAGCACGTCTTTAGATAATCACTACCAAACGAATGTATGTTTTGGACTAGTGAATTTAGCTTTAACATACTGGTTATCCATTGAGATATTTGTTACTTCCGATAATATTGTCAATTTGATCAATGCCGTAACTAAAGATTGTGCTAAAGCCTATATTTGAATTATTAACTCGTTGGCTGCCACATACGAGATATCTCGTAATTTTTTTGGTGCTCAACAGGCCAAAGATGAGTTATCTCGTCAATAACTAATTAAATTAATAGTGCAAATTATAGCCGGCATGCTAGGTAATTACTATTAATTATCTACGGCAGCTAAAAAGTTAAGAAAACACGGCTTACTTCCCTAATCTTATCAAAGTATTGGACGAATCCACATTCTTGTTAAATCATCAAAGTTCATATTGAATACTTTATGTATTCACAATCTCACCTTTTATTTGGGAATACATATTATTATGTTCTAAAATATATTATCTCGAGGATAGGATAAAAAACCAATATACATAAACTAACAAATGTTTACTTATCTAATGTTCTGGAAATATTATTTTTAATCAATAGGTATTGTAGGTAAAAATATTTCAGCCAATTTCTCAATTAGCGAGTACATTAGTAGTGTTGTGAAATTGCAAATTATTCACATATTTTAAATTATCACAATTTACAATACCTGTCGAAACCCGTATGCTCAAGGCATCGGACGGAGAATACAATATTTCATGTTTTGATTGGGATACAGTAAAATCACTGTTATTAACAAACTGTCAGTTCTTGGTGGAAAGGCATTATGTATATTTGTAAAAAATCCTAACATATTTTTCAAATACTTTGTAGCAGTTAAAATACTCGCGATTTGTGAAATAGGTCCTGATATATGTAAAAAATTGACGAAGAAATACTTTAAATATAGTGGAACGATCCTCATTTGTTTCATTAAATTATGTTATCACATATTTGTATTACAATATTTTTGGCTATATATCTGTAACTAATGCTGACGAGTTTGCCGCAATGTTTATAAATGCATGCAGAACTTAGTTGTGACGCGACTGTCCGATATATTATATGTGTCGCGAAACGTCATTTTTTTAATATCCGAAAATGTATCGAAATAGTGATATAATAGTCAAAACCAACAGCCATGAGGATTCTGAATAAGAATTGAACAAACAATATCAATTTTTAAACAAAAAATAATAAAACATATAAAAAGAAAAGCAAACGTAGGTTAATGCAACGGATAGAGTTAACGACGACAAAAAATTCAAATGCATTGAATGAGTAAATTATTTTTTATGACTATTATTTATTTCCACCAAATATTGACAGTGAATACCTTATAGGTGAAATAGTGATGTATTTCAAAAATGGTCCTATTACTATTTTTTATTTACACCGCATGATTTGAACAAGTTTCATATACGGCATGAGAAAAAAGAGATGAGCTTATTTTCAATCATAAATTTCTACGGATTCCCCGTCTCTCGTGTTCTTTATTATTATTGTTGTGTATTTTCGGAAAGCGTCCTCCTCCGAGTCTAACGGCGTCGAATGAACACAATTTTCCAATTGATGGCGATGAAAACAAACGACGAATGAGGTCTGGGTATTTTTAGATTAACGATCGATTCTGAATGGATTGTATCCGACGAGGAGGATGATGGCCATTCGGAAAATCCACTCAGACTGCCTGGATACTCCATCCGTATCCGATCACAGATGATGCAGTGCGAGCTGTAGGTTAATAATTATTTCGTTGATCGATCTACTCGGTCCGCGTTCAGATATTCACACGTCAACACTGCAGTCGAGTGCAGCGCTTCATTCAGCCGTACAGAAATAAACAAAAGCTTTTTTTTGTAATTGTTTTTTTCACTTTCATTTTGATAATTGTCAATTATTTGTGCAGAAACTTGTATGAATCAAACATATTTTTTTGGTAATGTAGAACATAGTTATCATTAAGTAATGCGGGCGAGGATGTCTTTGATAAAGCTTTAAGTTCGTCACACAGTAGACAAATTATCTAAATTATTATTTTATATTTATACTATTTAAAAGATAATAGCGCACAATGCATGCTTATGATACATTTTAGAGTGTTCACTGTCAATACTCGGTGGAAAAGCATTATATTAAAAAGACATACTATTCCTTTGTACTACTACCATTTTTATTTAAAAAGATCAGGATCATTTTCGCTCATAACGAGCATTATCTACATTTTGTTTTGTATAAATAACACTATCACTTGAAAATGCTCGTCATGAACGAAACCTGTCCTAAATTTGAATCGTTCAAATCATGTACACTCCCACAGATTTTGTCACTAACGACCCGGGTTTCGCCTTTCGGCATCTTCAGGCGCTCAAGTGCACGGATGAACTCGAACTGACGCTTAGTTAGCTTGTGGGAGTGTACATAATTTGAACGATTCAAATTTAATATCGAAATTCCACCAAGCACCTTCAGTCGAAATCTTAAAAAAAGAAACCTGTCCTTTTAAAATAAAAGCGAAAGTGGTACAAATAAATATTGTGTTTTTTTAATACATGTTTAGGTAATTTAACGGAGATGAGGGATGCGTGATAAACATTTTATTTCTCTGATATTTTTTTCTTAATATAACTGGAAAAATAGTTAATTATATCGAGGTTTTTCTGTACCATTTTGTTACTTGATGACAACTGGCTCGACGAAAAAAAATCTCAGAATGAACATAGTCAAAAATGTTTTCTCAACGAATCAACTAATTGTGATTATATATTATAGTATAAATCTTGTTACTTCTTAAAAGTTTAGCAATGTTACCAATTGATAAAAATATAATATTAAGACATCTTACATTTTCTAGTCTAATTCTCGAATCTCATTGCAATACTTACAGCTGTATCACGTATCTTTCTTCATGATCTTCCACATAAATAACATATTTTTAATTGTGTGCTTCTCATTACAAGTTTACGACTCTTGTTTTTTTTCTTCCATTTATGATATAAATGAAATTTATGCATTATGTTCTGCCCATCTATGAAATCCCAGTAAAACTACATTATTATTTAATACATATGCGTTATGATGTTATATTGTACATTTCTCCTGATTTTAGTTATCATTTCGTTTACTGTCCGCATACTGAAAGCGATTTCATTTTACTTTTAGCGAACACAGTAAACATTATTTTATATAAATTAGTCAAAATATTTTGGGATCTTTTTATTATTGATAAATTAACAACAATTTGCGCTAATTCCCTAGTAATTCTAGTATAATGAAACCAGTTTTTTTTTTCAAAAATATATGTGAATAATGTTTATGATGAGTAATTTAACATGAGTGTTATAAAAAAAACTGTGGTAAAACGTTACACATCCAAAAGTCTTGTGAATTCGTAGATTTTTCGGAAGATGTGTACTCGCCAGTTTTACATATGTGAATAATACGTCAAGACGTCACGTTGCTTTAAATTAGAGAATATAACAAATATTTGCAATTTCTATGAAAGATCATCTCGAGGAGAATACATATCACAAATATCCATGTCCATGATCTCAAATATTTCATTACTTGATAAAAATCTTACTCTGTATCGACCTCGTATCCTTTCGATATCAAAAAGAAGATCCTACCACAAATTTATAATAACCAACATTCATCTACAGTGCTGTAAAATTAAAATATAAATAAATAAGAAAATTACCTTAAGCGTTAGAAATATTATATTTAACGTAGAAAACTTAATATTTTTACGTGCTTATTTATATCAAAGCACATTTATAATGAAGAAATTCTTCTTCATAATTTTTCCTCAAAGTATAAATAAAAGATTATCCAAAGAATAGTTAGTGTAGTTTGCTTTCAATTTTTCAATTGGACGTTATCATATAAAATATTGTTTATTGCGTAATAGGGTAAAATATCAAGGTATTTCAGTTCTACAGTTTTGTAGAACTGAAATACCTTGATATTTTACCCTATTAAAATGGAGTTCTACCAAGTAAATGCCAAATCAATAAATTTATTGCGTAAGACCAGTACAGAAATTTCAACATTCGTCACATTTCAAGAGACGACTGTATGACGTACCACGGTAGGTACTCATTGAACACTGCGTGCTGTCTCGCATACCTGAATGAACGAAGGATTCCCACTAAGGAGAAAACTTCGCTAATGCTCATGAGGCGATTTTCCCAGGGGGTTGTTAAAAACTTTTTAACGCCTGGAACCATTTTCGTCGTTGAATTTCTTCCCCCATATCTAGTTGACTGTTGTGATACAATTTCATAAATTTCCCAATTCAAAGTTATACCTGAGAAGCGGGGTGAAAATGGCGTACAAAATAATTTGTATGTTTTGTTACCAATTTTAATATGGAAATTTTATCACAAATGATTGAATGAGTTGTTATGCTATGTATAATAAATAATATTATGTTTTTAAACGATATAGCAAAACGTCATAATTGCAAGTACTCTGGACTAGTCTTTTTTTATAAGCTTATCGTCGCACAAAGTCATACTATCCTTTTCTTTCGTATATCAATTCGCTTTAACTGTCGGGTGAGGATAAATATAAGACATAAGCTACATCCACTAAAGGTACAGACAAGCATGTCGAGCAGACCGAGCTAATTTTTGTAATTGCCATTCAATTTGAAAAGTATTTATTCTCAAAATTATGTTTTAATTATAATCTTTAGACACGGGAAGACTGCTTTATCTGATTTAAGAGAATCTATTAATTTGTCCTAATAAAAATACTCGAAAGTAGATCGTAATATTTGTTTATTATGATTTAAAGTTCTTATAGCCAGTAAAATACGATTACACAAATATGTATAGCGTTTTAAACTAGGTATTATGATTTTATATTTTTATCTGTATTCATATTGGTTTTGTATACAAAAAGTGCCGGATGTTTTTATTTTGGCACTGGTAAAATATTCTCTTATCCTGAGCCTGCGATGCAACATTTATTTATCAATAAAATGCTGTATAAACTCGTAGGTTTATCTATGGTAAAATGATAACTGTATGATATAAAATTCACGATTACTATTTAGAATTTTATGAAAGCGATAGCTGGTGATTCATTCTCCGCTATTCGACTACTTGGATAGCGAGCCCCGGGCGACCGCGAAAACCGCAAACGCGATATAAAATTTCGCTACGGTTTGTTCCTATATAATGTTGGGCTGGTCAACTGTCGGATCTTGAAATACCAATCAATGTCAACGAGTTCCAAAATATTCCTCTAATACAGCTATGATTCACTTCACGTTATATTTTGATAGTCGAGTTTTCAATGGATTTAATTCTCAAAATATATCAAATCAAATTCGCCATATTTTCTAGGTTCACGGAGAGGGAGGGAGAGCCTTGAATTTGAAAAATCATACGTAATAATATGAACGGTTTAATTTACCACTGGATTCGAGGTTGTTAAAATAAAACGTGTACGGACAATAAATTTCAGCATTCTTGCTATACTGGAATATGTAAAATAACATTTCTACGATATTCTAGTTATAATTACTGTCATTCAATATAAATGTACTTGTGGCAATCTTCTATATACATATAGAAAAAAAGGCAAAACGATTATTCTTTTTACGTTTGAGTTGTTACTGTAATAATATTGATGTGTATGGATGTATGTTTACAAAATAATAAAACATTTGTTTTTTACTTATTCCACAATTGCAAATTTATTTGGATCACAACCAATTGAAAATGCTCGTCCTGATCCTAAAAAATATCTGTGGAATACGTACAAAAGAGTGTGACAATTAACACATTAAAAGTGGTACATATCTTTGTTTACTGACCTCTTATAGACGAGATTCAGTTAAAACTTTTGCTAGTATATACCTACGGTGGAAATGTCTTGTTTGAAAAAACATCCACTGACTAAAAATGTGTGTCATCATATTGCATATGAAACGGCTATCACATACAAATAAAATAATATTCAATTCGTTGTGTTTCACAGTCGGCGTGCGATGATTATTGTTGCTCTGTTGCAAAACTAAGTATAATAAACGCGTCGGTCCAAAGGAAACTGAATATTTATACTTACTTATTTTGTTTAAAATGCTCACGTCACGCTTTCACTAGTCGGTCAGCCACCACTCAGCAAGCGCGCTAAGCGAAACGGAAAAATCAAAAGTTTTCCTACTAATTAGGTAATTATTCATAAGGAGGGCGGTATATTACAAATCCGCGTGTTATGTAATGCCGAGATAAAAATATACTCATGTTAAATAACTTGAATTATCAACTTGATACTGTCAGATACTCGGTATCATATATTTTTTATATTCAATATATATTCAATAGTAAAGTTCTAATAAAGGTGTAAGTTGTGGCAATACAAGAAATATTTACCTCGAAACATTTTGATTATTCGAAAATTGGATTTCATATCATCATTGCCAATAACGTTTACCATTACGCTTGTTATGTTTGTATTCGGCAATATTATATTCGGAGGTGTTGCTTTCGTCTTATATGGATTAGTTGGCAGACTGGACGACCGACATTGGCCCTATAAGGCCTCAATGAAAACGGTCACAGAACGAGTTAAACAAAATATAAAAAAAAAAGAATTAAATCGAAGCGGTGACCTTTTTTTATTTAAAAGAATAGCTCGATTGGTTATACGAACAGACAGCTGGTAGGATACATACAATTTGCCTCTTAAGGTTTCATCGGCAGCTTTCCGATTCTCAATCATTCTTACAACGTATACCATATTTGACCACTAAATATATTTTAATGTTTCAATGTATTGACGAGTAAAATCAGGATAGAATGATAACATTTAAACTCATATCGACTGTGGAAAGGAAAAAGGATGTAACACACACACATATCAAATTTTACAGGAGGCACAAAAAACGTGTTTTGATGATTTTGGGCCATATGCAAATTATGAAATATACACAACCTGGACGTGCACGGAAACTTCTAAACTGGTGTTTAATTGACATAATGTAATATTAATTAAAGAAATTGTCTGGGAAAGCTTACATACTTTTGATAGAACGTGTATCATGTTTGATACTTTGTGATTATCGAAAAAAACTGTGGGCTACGACCTTTTTACTTTCCACAGTCGATATGGTCTATAAATTGCTTAATATCAAATAAATAAAAATATCCTTCATTAAGTTTGTTTATAATTAACCGCATTAATATAAATCATATACATATAATAAAATAAAATTTCTTTTCTTTCTTTCTTGTTTTACCCAATCCCTCGTACAAAATAAAAATATAATGTATGTAACCAAATTGATTATTTATATATTTTTTTTGTGATTTTCAACAAAATGTGTTGCTTCAAATGAAACGTCTTTCGTTTGTATTAGATATTTATCAATGTTTTGTCTTCGTTTCAGGTAAGAATTGGTTTCGATCCTTGTATATGGCCTGTTTTTCGTCTGATTAGGGTAAGTCGATGGAACTACTATGGTCTTGTGTCATTGAATAATAACTCTAATTAAGCATGCAAAAAACTTTCAACTTCTACAGAAATCTTACAGTTATCTTAACTGATCGCTGAGATTAATGTTCAGCGATGTTGGCGAAACGGCCGTCAAATTTTGTTTGTCCCCATTTCCTCGCCCCTTCACCGTTTGGATTGCCAAAAATAAAACTCGAAAATAATTCATTGTCTGATTTATGTTGATATTTTTTTTACCGATAGTGTATATATATACAATTTATTACGACTAAAATCTAACATTACAATAAATTGACGCCGGGCGCCATTTTTGGTTTGGGTCGTTTGCAAAAGATTATATTTGAATTCGAGCAGTTGTTTTGGCATTATATCAGCTACATTATCTGTGTTATTGTTATTATATCTAACTCGATTTAAATGTTATGGTACCCATTTCGGACATATACCTGTTATACGTTAAGGACAGTGAAGTCAAATAATTCATCAGCAACCATTACGTTCTCAAAACTAATATTCTTGTGTGGAAAGATTTGGCAATGGATTGTTCATTCAAAGTCATGAAGAGTAAATACTGTGTGCACGAATTTTGATGAAATGAAAATTACTTTTAATTAACCTTATCCTGAACCACAATACTAAATGTATTCATTCCTTTTAGTATCTTTAGGCGGTAACATCGACTGATCATCAAGATTTCATTTTTTCTTGTTAAATTATTTTATGGGATGCGTCTAATCCATCTTTGATTGGACAAAAACGACAAATATTCAAAAAGTAATAGTTAAAATGTCTTAAAAAAAACCAATATATAATGAGCTGACTTTTTTTTTGTGGTAGCAGCAGCAGCCTTTTTGACCGTCTTACGTATTCCAACTAGCATTCATATTTTTGGCCATTCTGTATAATAGTGTCAGGCTTTTATGCTTCAGCCGAGAAACATTTTCGTAAATACGTGAAAACATAATTATCTAATATAAGTAGTATTAAATGCCACTACAGTCAGCCAGCCCTTCCATAATGTCAGCTGGATCGATACTGAACTTTTACTTCATACTTCGTAAATATCGTTGTGGACTGGATGTTTTCTCGTAAAATGATTATAAACAAGTAAGACTGATTAATTGAAACTACCCGTTTCACGAGTGTCGGCAAAAATAATATAAGTGAATATGTATTCACATTCACTTATTCAACCATTATGTCAAACGATAGAGACGAAGGATGTAAACAAATCGAGTTAGAAGAAACGGCTATTTTGTAGAACAGCTCTCGTTTCTATGACATCAGTTTCCAACACTTTTTTTTAAATATTTGACTTAACAACTTATTCCAATGCGCCAAATATCTTAAAGTTGAAAGATCATACGAGATAAACTCAATTAGAATATTTTTTTTTAAGTCACACGAGATTTACTCGAGGAGAATATACATCACAAACACCCACACCCTTAGGTTTCAAATTTAAATGAAAAAAAATATAACTAAATATGACATTGCCTTAATGGGAATCGAACCCAGACCCACCTGATCATTAGCAAGCTCTAACCTACTAAACCACAGCAAGCGAAAATTCTCACGAGAAAGCGATTTTTTTTTTTGTTATTCAATATATTTACTTTGTCCTGATAATGTTTTATTGAAAAAAATACTTCTAGTTTATCACAGTTCATTTTTATATAGCGCAGAAATCATAGCGAATCATCTCTTATCTGTATGCGTACTATATGTAATAATAACGTATCAATCATATGGGCATACTTTCTCGCCTTGTCTTATTCTATTCGTAGATCACGCAGATGGTGATATTTAGGTGTTCAATAAATTCACTCTGACAGTTTTTCTTGTAGCGAATTTCTCGGGACAGAGCACATGACACCTTGAAGTCTTCGGAACTGAAAAC
Organism: Himalopsyche anomala; assembly: GCA_031772345.1. NCBI lineage: Eukaryota > Metazoa > Arthropoda > Insecta > Trichoptera > Rhyacophilidae > Himalopsyche > Himalopsyche anomala. The sequence goes on along the minus strand of CM062823.1, from coordinate 8,973,289 downwards.
GGATCGGTTTTACATTCTATATTCGAAAACTGCCCGTTCTGATATTTTACAAATCAATAATATTTTCTCATTCCCATTCAGTCGGTTATTTTGCAATTTAATATATTATATTTTTATGTATGTTATACCGTGATATTATCCACCATTGCATTATATTATCTTAAATGTTTTGGTTGCGTATTTACTAGTGACAGGTAACGAGACGCCTCATATGAATTTAGCTTATAAAATAATATAAATACACTGCACTTATAAGCAGAGATGGTTAAATAGTCAAATAATATTTTATTACGTTGAAAATTGACCAAACAAATTTGCAAAATTTCAAGTTTATTTTTAACACTTGACAATCTCAACTCGGCTAATCGATCACATGTGAGCAAAAACTGAAAACTGACTGATGACCAAGAAGTGCTTCGTGTTTTTTCGACTTATATCGCCATACTCCATAAATAACAACATTGCAGGAAAGCGCAAGAATGCAATTAGAATGATTTTCGTCAAAAGAAAAACCAGAATCATATCGTTTTTGTGTGCAATATTATTATTTGATTATCTAGGTATTCTATCCTGGATGTATTTTTTTATATTTGATGTATGGTGTAATTTTTATTTCGTCAACAATCTACACTTAGAACTAGGACTTAGAATTCTGGAATCAGGGATTCCGACCAATTTGGCGATCGTTTCAGTACCAATCCCGGGATTTTGGTATTCACTATAACACGTAACAAAAATTAGAGCTCAAACAAAAACCAAACTAAAAAATATAGCTCAAAAAAGCTAAACGGAGCTGGAACACTTAGTCACTAGCAGACGTAACTTTTTCACATGATGGAGCATAAAAAAACGTCTCTGAGTTCAGAATAATTGTGGAATCTGTCAATTCGACACTTTTTCAAATGATGGAGCTAAAAAAAAATCTTCTATCCGAGAATAATTTTGGAAGAAGACTGTTTCGCCAGAATTTTGGGAACCTATGTTCAATCCCGGCATTCCGAAAGTGAATCTTAAAAAAATGTTAATCCCGAAATCAAAAAAAGGGTTCGGGATTGGATGCTCTACTTAGAACCTTGTAGTTCTCGCACCGCAATTTGATGCATTGCCCCTTGGTTCAAGTGTTCTTCTTCCTGTTTAACTCTCTTTATAAACCTCGTTTTTTCACATTAATTTATGAAAGTATTGTAGATTTGTACATTTAACGGTCTGCGTTCAAAATATTTACGTCGCTTAGATCAGTGCTTCCCAACCTGTTCATTCCACGGCCCCCTAAATCTGAAAAAAATAATCCGCGGCCCTCCTCAACACAAAACATGTTCTGCGGCGGCCCTCGAAGAAATTCCGCGCCCCCCAATCTGAGAAGCACTGGTTTAGGTCACCAAAAAGTACCACATTGAAGTAGCATATTGCTTCAGAAATAAGTGACTTTTCTAAATAAACAATGAATACACATTTTAATTTAAATAATACTGATTATATGATACCGGAAGTTTTTTCCGTTAGTATGTACTATTTATTAAAGATTTACCGCCCACCTCTAAATTAGCAAGAGGCTTCGATTGAGCAATAACAAATTCATATTTTGAAAACAATGAAAACTTTTTTTAAATTACTGTTATCACACGAAAATTATCTTGGTGAGCAAAACCGGTCCAGATCATATTAACAATCCAGTTGTGTATTTTTGGATCAAGAAAGATTTTTACACCACCTTCTCGAAAATATACACATAGATTCTTCATAATATTCTTCGTATTTGTTGATCGCGTCAAGCACAGCGGCAGCATAAATAAATACGTTATGTAGTTATACTGGTGATGATACCAAACAATATCTGCATACACTGACTTTTTCACCTAAATCAATTAGGCATCTGACGTATTCAGCCGTGTCAACCCAATATTTGTATACATGGCAAAGACGATGTTAACAACAGTTTCCCATATTTTACCATGATTCCATCCGTTGAGATGAATTGCTGTAAAAAATATTATTCTTGTGTTTATTCTATGTACTCTATCAGAAACTGCTTTCTCATCGACACATGTTTGTCAATATAAAAGATTCATTTTTGGATAGCAGCACACACAGGAAGAACTATCGACATATTGGCTAATTAATCTCTCAACTTACCCGCTTTTTTTAAATCATATTTTTCGACAAAAAAAGAAAAAAAAACACATTGAACGTATACACTTTTTTGGAAAATGATGTCTCACTACTACAGCAATTCATGCGTGTGATTAAAAATAAATCTTCATAAAAGAGAAAAACTTTTCTACACTATTTACCCAAAATCGTTACATTCGGAGCATTGCGAGTAGGTTTTTGATGCTAGAGGTTTAATGACACAAAAATCGTTGAAAAAATTCGTTCTATAATATTGATATAGTAATGCGCATACGTTTTATATGATGTTAATTTCTGTGATAATTGTGTGTTTTATGAAGCCTCTATAACTATCACAATAAGAATGTTAAATTTATTAAGTAGTTGTTATTTTACATTGCCTTTTGCAAATTGAATCCTTTCTACTTTACTGCAACAACGTCTAGTGGTAGAACTCATAGTGTAATATGTTGACATATTACATATATTATATTGGCATTCCACCAAGGTGAAGCAGTAAACAATATTTAATTTATTCTTGTTCTGCCAATTTAATGTAAACATACGACTATGACCCGCGTTATTGAAAAGTCTGGTGTAAATTTAGGATTTCGACTTCGAATCTTCATAGCCTGAAGATACCGAAAGGTGAAATCCATATCTGTAATGATAAAACGTGTGGAAATTAACACAATTATAACGATTAAAATTTACATATGGTGTATGTTAGTCTGAAGTTCCTTGCATAAAAATTCAACGAAACTTGGGGAAAATAGTGTTCATTTTTAACATCACAAGTTTAAAATAAATTGTGTTATTTATTGTTCAGTCGAATAATTTTCTTATGAATGGGATGATCGAGTGGTATTTACTCATCATTTTTTCAAACGTCATATGCTTTCTCTAATCTAACTCACATTTTAAGATGCTTGCAAAGAAATAGCAGAATTTTCATTTAAAATAAGTAGATTATTTTTTATTATGAAAGTATCAACGACATTCAACTGTGGTGTTAGTTGTATTTATTTGTCTTTAGAATTCTATTATGATAATAAAATAATGAGAACTTTTAACACGTGACTCAAATTTATGCTGTCAATAGGCTTAAAATATTTTGATAGATTATTAAAATTACAGTATTTAAGCAGTGACCTCAAAGGCTTTTATCACAATTTAATAAAAAATCCTTTCTTTGTGAGTAATATTTATAAACGCGATTGATTTTATAATATTTTCACATTTGTTTTGAATGCTCTTGACAGGCAGTGAAAAACTTGCTAAATATTTAGCGATCGTACACTGCCACGTACGATAAAATTTGATCACCCGTTTTATATTCGTCCGCGAAAAACTTCGATGAAGGTTACGTATCTGAAGATCGTTGATTTATAATGTTAGTAACTTGTCTGCGAAATGTTTTTGTCGACATAACGAAAATAAATACATGGCCGCGTGACGTAGCAGAGTCGGTGCATCGTATCAGTCGTAGTGTGTAGGCAGTTCCACAGTCAAGTTTAGATGCTGCGTGACGTAAGCGCCAGCTACGCCCCCTCGAAGTGACACCGTCTCAACGATCTCGATCGAGGGGCGTGTGCATTGTCTCACTGCTCATCGATGATGCGTCAATTCGGCATACTTATAACGTCATCGTGATATAATTATATCCTGAGTAACCAATTTCGCTATTTAAAAAAAAATGAAAATGTCTTCACTAGGATTAATAAGTCCATTAGTCACGGTATAATTCAATTTTATCTAAATGTACGGTCAACCCATCTATAGCGTCCACTTCTATATAGTTTTTTTTTCAAAATCTTTTGCGGCGTTCTTTTCGCTCAGCGTACATTTTACAAAATTCTGTGAATCACCGGCGCGTCACAGTCGAAGAACATTCCAGGGATGTTCATCACAATACAGTAAAATAATATTTTTCTACTTGTATAGCAATGGAACAAATTATGATCAAGTAAATCGATGCACACGTTGTTTAATGCATTATGTATACACTTTTCAAGGATTTCAACCATTGTATTTTTTTATAATTAAACTATTTAATTATGTAATACATACATCACTTTCAGGTTGTTTACTGTCAATACTTGGTGGAACGGCATTATATTAATAAAAACTAAATATTCATTTGTACTTTATTCTACTTTATTTAATAGGTCAGGACCGGTTTCGCTCATTGCAAGCATTGTTAACTGATAAGAAAATAGGTCTGTTTAAATATCAGTTGACAATGCTCGCAATGAACGAAAACGGTCCTGATCTATTAAATAAAGTGGAATAAAGTACAAAGGAATATTGTGTTTTTATTAATATAATGCATATCTATTAATCTAAATAATAATATTACCTTATATCCAATAACATAAAGAGACCTGTCATTATTTTTCCCGTAAGCGTCGATTTCTTCGTTGGTTTTAAATTTCATTGTTTTTTTTTTATATCCTCACGAACTGTGAAAGAAAATGATCAAATTATTTATGGAATTATTTCTGAGCCATGTTATCTAATGCAGTGCTTCTCGAAAAATCATACCAAGGCCCCCGAAATCTGAAAAAATTAATCCGCGGCCCCCTTAAATACAAAACATGTTCTGCGGCGAGCCCCAATTTGGGAAGCACTGTGTAATGGACTCAAGGAAAGACTGAAAGGAAACGTATTTCGCTAGAACAAAAGCAAATTATTACAAAAGTCTTGATGAAAGGTGATGACACTGACAGTAATTAAATGCATAATTACAACATTTAATATGTTAGCCACTTTTTTTTGCTTTCTACAATAATCATTTGTTTTTTATACATTTTTATTTTATATTAATATGTATCTTAAAATAAAACATATTCCCGAAAAAGTTTTATAATTTATATTTAACTTTTTATTATTTATTCATCATATCGACTGTAGATTTTTTTGTTTCAATAGCATTGTTAAATTATATTTCTTATCAGTCTACAATGCTCGCAATGAGCGAAACCGGTCCTGACCTATTCAATAAAGTACAAAGAAATATTGTGTTTTTTATGAAAATAATGACAATCAAAGAATAAAAATTATCCTTGTAATTCCATCTTCAGCTTAACGACCGTGGACGCGTATTTGAGTCTTTGAAAAACAAAGGTTGCTGGCCGGCGGACACATGCATGCGTATAGGCGAAGTGTCTGGAAGCTAACAAAATTATTTTTTGTAAAGATATCTCAATTTTCTTACAAATTATAGTGAATTTAGTAAAATTATAATTTTCGCAAAATTTTATTTCGCCAGGTGAAATTTTATAAAAAAAAACGTGCGGTCGTTAAGCTGTTAAAGGTGTTGGACATTTTAATTTGTGTGATTTTTAGAGTCACATATTCATAATTTTTACTTTAATTTGTAAACTCTTTTCAATGCCAATTTGTTTTTTACACCTTTTTATTTCAATTTGTACAGTTGATAATGTTTGCCATGAACGAAACCGGTCCTGATCTTGATAAAAAAATGGAAATAAGTCCAATATTGGTACAAGTAATATTGCGTTTTCTTAATGTAATTTATTATTAAAATTGAACCGTTCAAATTATATACATTCACACAAGTTTTGTCGCTAACGACCCGGGTTGTCACTTGTGTGATTGTACATAATTTGAACGATTCAAATTTAGTAACAGAAATAGATACTTCTTTCAGAAATTTTAATTTCTTTATTATATATATTATATAAACGGTCCTAATTGTTTATTTACTGCCAGTTCATCCGTGCACTTCCTGATATGCCGAAATGGTAATCCTGAAACAGTGGCTTCAAATTAGAACCATTATATTTATCATACATATCATTATTCCGATTTGACGAACGATGTGGTTTAATTTTTTCAGTATGTTCGATGTTAGTACGATTATTGGTACTGTTGAGTGTATCATTTTGCATCAATAATGATAACGACGTAAGGTTATTTATTCATAGGAAACATATAGTCGGTAATAATAGCAGTTCGTGTGTGGCTATTTATTTTTTGCTGTTAGTATGTAAAGAGCGCATGACGAATTCATTACTGCATATTGTTTACATTTAATCAAAGAAAAACGGCTCTTTGCACGCAGCAACTTGTCGCAGTCATTTAACCAGCAATTGGCAGAGTGGTGGTCCGCAGCGAAATGTTGAACCATCATTAATGTTTCTTTTTTTTTTTTTTTTACAGTTTTTGTACTATCAATTGAACTTTAATAATTTGCTCGCAAATAATGGTTTTTGAACGCCTGAAGATACCGAAAGACGAAATCCTGGTCTTTAGTGACAAAATTCGTTCGAATGTACAAGTTTTAAACGATTCAAACAAGTAGGTTTAACTTATGCAATTTAAAAAATGGTAGGTCAAATTAATTGTTTGTTAAAATAATATTGTTATTTGAAAAGATTTACTAGAAACTACCAATACTATCGATACTAACGTAAACATAATATGTTGATATCAGCAGTACCACAAAATCAAAAGATATACATACATATTATGTCTTTTGCCTCCTTTCATTGACATGCGTGTATTAAAAAAAACTGATTTATTCTTGAACCGCGACTTCGGCTGGTTTCTAAATAGTAACAATGAGGTTGGATTTTCTTCTCCTGTGAACTGAAAACCGAACGACTTTTCACGTTCGTATTGTTTCAAGCGAAGACGCAAACCAACATTTTGTTTCGTGCGATCTTGCCGAGAGTTTCCAATAAAAGATGGTGCTGTTTCATCTTAGGCTATGATTTTTTTGTCATACGACATTTTTATGATTTTTATATATTTAAAAACAATGCTAGTAAAGAATGCCGAAATTATTAACGGAATATACGTATTAGTTCGATACAACATAACGCAAAAATAAGACCTGTTTGATTTTTTTATGTGAATAATTTCAAGAATTAATTCAAGATTCCAGTGACAGTTTTTGATTTCGTTAAAATCACCTCCAAATATGCAGTCGTAATTAATTTTAATGTTTTTAATTTTTGTATCTATGTTAAAGCACGTTCCTAGGGAATAGGCTGACTTATTCTCCAATTAATATAAAATTCATACCAAACCGGCCAAGTTCGCACTTATTTGCCTAGATGGAGTGATACGTGAGAGGTCGTTCAATATGCGCATACAAATCACAATTTTCCGAATATATTTTATTTTATGCCGCGTTGACGCGTGTTGTCACCATTTTGTAATAAATTATCTGATTAATTTAAATGTATGCTATATATTATGACAGCCATCACAATGACACTTAAACGGTATGATTTTTCATAGTTATTGATCTCTTTGTTAGAATTAGAAAATATGTTAACTTGACACAGTACGGTTAATATTTATTTTACTATACCTAGTTGCTTGTTTTGACACTATGTTTGTCTTTTTAATGTGGGCTTGAGGTTATACATAAAAAGTAATGAATAAACACTTGAAACAAAAAGTGTACGTGTAGTGACCGTTCGAAATTTGGGGTTCCATTGTTACTAATTGTGACACGTATTTCGTCTCTCTAAGAAGTATCATCTGACTATCATTGCTGAGTCACGTGTCTTATTTAAAAATTTTATCATTGCTTTTTTCTTGGATTATCATTAAATTTTCTATTTTTTTTTTGGGTTTGTTTTAACTCCGCTTTATTTGTATTCGAATTCAAAAATATATGAAACGTATTTCATTTTGTGCAATTTTTTAAACACATGATTCTGTATAATTTAATTTAATTTAATTTATTTAATTAACATTGCAAAAGGTTGACAAATTATAAATTTAAAACTTTTACAATGAAGAAAAAGAAATAGTACAATTTAATATTAAAATCACTAGAAAAAAAATAGCAAGGAAGACAACTGAGTAAGCTCCGACGAACTCTAATCTAATACTTAAAAAATAGTATTCGTCGGAACTCACCCACGTCTACGTGGAATATGTCGACATCCGAAGCAATATTTTTGAACACCGTCAAAGCTCTTCCCAGTGGCATCCCCATTGGCAGGTTGGTTCTACACCTTGGGAGAACGAACAATTCATTTGCACGATTTCTCAAAAAATAATCATGTACATTCAGATTTACATTCTCAAGAATGGTGGAATTCTCATTTTGGCCTCGTATAAGTCGAAAGAAATTTATAGCCAATGATATAAATAGAAATATAATGTATCTATCGCACTAACATTCTGTGTATATATATATATATATGATACTTGTTTATACATATTATCATAATAAGATATACAATCACCTAAATATAATATATATATACTTTTAGTAAAAAATATAGAGTCGAACCTCTCATAACTAGTAATTCGCATAACGAGCAAAACAGATTGTGAAAAAATGCTCCCTTAACAAGCGACATTTCGCATAACGAATGATGCACAGTTTTGGAAAGATCACTTTCACATAATTACTTGCCTCAAGATGATTGACAAGGTGTGGGGAGGGGTTAGCAAGAGAACCCTCACTTCAGCGTGGTAGAAGCTTTGCCAAGGAGCGTTGTCGAATGTGATTTTGAGGGGTCTAAAACAGTACCTGTGAAGTTAACAGTCAATGAGATTGTATCTTTGGCCAATACCATGGGACTGGAGGTGGATAACAACAAAATTGATCTTTTGCGAGCTTTGAGCAATTGAGCTTTTGTAAGAGTACAGTCAAGAACTGACCACCGAAAAGCTTATGGAGTTACATTGTTTCTCGCTTTCCAGGTTGTTACGCTCCTTAACAATTTGTAAGTATGTAATTTTACTTTAATACACGTTAACCCTTTGTACTGAATACTTCGACGTTGGCGGTTTAATAATATAAAAATTGATTTTTTTCCCGGCAAGGAAAGCATTATTGTATTTTACATTGTTTTATATGGGAAAAATTGTTTCGCTTAACGAGTTTTTCACATAACGAGTAAGATTCTGGAACGAATAAAACTCGTTATGAGAGGTTCCAGTGTAGTAATTTTGTATGCTACTTTAAACCGTTACATCAGCAAATAAATGTTTATTTTCTAAGAATGTAGTTAGCAATAATTGATTTGTGATTCAAACGTCATTCATACAAGTACACATAGCGGATCTTTAATTCCTCCGATGCTCCCAATAACGGTCTACGCCCGGATTATGTCATGTCATTATTACATAACTACCGGAAGTATTTCTCCATTGTTTATGCCCCGGGCGTTTGATTCACGACATTGTCTCCACCAGGGTACGCCAACAAATCTACCGAGAAGCCATTTCTGGTAGATCGCGAAGGTATTCCCAGAATCGCCGTACGATGACAAACGTGCTGAATTGCCACGGCGAAAATACTTAACATTGTTATTTGTCAACAAAACATAAAGGAAACTTCAGTGCAGTCATTCTTTACCAAAATGACTTAAAATATTTCAAGACTAAATCAAATGTTTATTCAATCCACATAGTGAATGCCTTTTATAAAAAGTAAATGCGTCGAAAACTATTTTCATCTTATTTCCTACGCCAGACAGCTTATTGCCAGTATGAAAATTAAAAAAGCAATGATCAAAATAAGCCTTTTCGTGAGTGTTTCGCGACTCGCAATTTACTTAACAAAATAATTTCATTTTTCTGAAATTACCTAAAAACGGTATTTTTTCAATTGATGGTAAATTTACGAATATTCGGTTTCAATGCACAAATAAAATTTATAACTTTTCAGTTCAAGTTCATCCGTGCACTTGAACGCCTGAAGATGCCGAAAGGCGAAACCCTGGTCTTTAGTGACAAAATCTGTGAGAATGTACATAATTTGTACGATTCAAATTTAATATTGAAATTCCACCAAGCACCTTCAGTCGAAATCTTAAATTATAACTTTTCACCCCGCTTTTTGAGTAACTAGACGTCTGTATCGAACACAAACACATGTCAATCGTTTTTCATTAAATAAATAGATTTCATTTGGAACTTAACATAAAACATATTGCTCATCCATGTTATATATCCATACCTCAGATATTATATGATATGCTGCCAATATTCACATTATTACACATGTAATCACACCATTCGTTTGCAATAGTTCCAAGTATTTGAAATCAAGTTACCCGTATAAAAACTATCAAATCATACATCCCAGTGACGTTTCTAGACTATGCGCCACCCCTAGGCAATTTGTAAAATAGCGCTCTTACCATTTAAAAAAAAATTAAATGATTTTGACAATTTTTCATTATTTCCCGATATTATAGGAATACATACAGAAATTACTACATATAAAAAATGCTTTTGTCACTTATTCCGTTTCGGTTTTAGGTGATTCATATTATAAGAGCACCTTAATGACAAAGATCCTCACAAATAAATATGATAAAAAAGCTATTTTATGACCCAGGCCATTTCCACTCGCCTTTTCTAATTTACACCAAAGCTGCCGCCTATAGTACCGCCATCTGTAAATGTTTTATTTAAAGAAGATTTTTGCGATAAAGTTAAGTATATATCTATATATATAAAACAAAGTGGGGTTAGTTGCACCACGTATATCTCGAGAATTACTGCAAGGATTTCAATGATATTTGATTTATAAAATTCTTATTTACCTAGAATAGCAGAATAAGCATTAAAACATCGGAAAAATATCACGGAAAAGAAATTATAAAGAAAATAAATATCTTCATACAGAATAAAATTTTCAAATGACGAATAGCTTCATCAAACGATAAAATGTCGTAAGCTGGTTTCAGAAAAATCCACCAGATCGCACTGTTTTCTATATTTGTTTGTTTTTGCTTCTTTTGCGTACTACTGACTTATAAAAAATTTTAAATTTAGAATATGGATTAGAAATGAAAACGAAAGAAAATCGGATAATATTGAAATAAGGTTATATTTATAATTAGGTATGATAAATTTTTGACAACAATATTTTGCACGAACGTTGCTTTACTCTGAGATGACACGTTATTACACTTGGAACGCTATATCGAAAAAAAATTAACGTCAAAAGCAAGGCGATGCGGTTCCTGATCACCCGAATGCTCTTGGTCGCATTTACACAGTTCATCCGAAAAATGACGAATGTTTCTACTTGCATGTCAAGAGCTCAATTTGCTTGAAAATTCTACTTATTGGGACATGCCAATCACTGAATAAATTGTTTCTGAATCTCCATGTCAGATACGCACATTATTTTCTATCATTATTTTGACATGCTTCACATCGAATCCATGTGAGTTGTGGAACAAGTTCAAGGATGACATGTCGGAAGTCATTTTACATCGAATTCGTGTCAGTTCAAGGAATCCCGATCTCGAGGTGAATGAAGAGATAAATAACCAGGCTTTGATTTAGATCGAAGACATGTGTTACCTCATGTGAGGCATTTTGTTAATCAAGTTAGGAATACCAACTTTAAACTAAATCGAAACTAAATCTTCAATATCCATTTTAAAAAAAAACTTTTAGGAATTTATGTCTCATGTTCATCACCGTCGCTAAAACATATACTGAAATGTGAAAAGACGAATGAAAGTACATAAAATCAGAAGGTATGTAAAAAAAAATCAGTATACTTTTCATGTATATTATATTGTTATAGAATACTATCAAATCATTATTTTATTTTTGATCCCTATATACAGTCAATCATGTTTTTATGCGGTTTTTTTATGCGATTTCGAAGTAATGCGATTTTTTAGAAATGCATTTTTTTAAATGTACCATATTTTACGATATATAAAAATGTTAAATATTACATCGAGAGCATATATTGTTGTATTTTGGATAGAATAGAGAGAATTATAAACACAACCGACATTTGAAAAAAAAATACGATTTCGGACTGTTTAAATCATGTTGCATCTGCCATCGCTGAATTAAGTCCACCTAATTAGGTGTGTTACAGTCGATGAAACCATTGAAGCATCGGTAATATCAGCTGAAATAATTACTTTAGCACCTGAACTTGGCGAAGAAAGGTTTGATACCTTTAGCGAAAATTATATCGACGAATTACTTACAGATAAAGCTATAAGTGACGAAGATGTTCATAATTTAAATTTAATTATTGAAAAAAAAACAGAAAACAATGACGAACTGAAAGAAATTCCAGTTCCTTCACTGCGAAAATAATTGAAGAAGGTATCCAACTTTTCAGTAAATTAGAAGATCATTTCTTTCTAAATGATTCAAATTCTGATCGCGCATTCAAGTTTCAACGATAACTTTAGAATATATTATATATATGGGTATAACAAACTGCATAAACAATTAATTATCGAAAAAGAAAATCTGAACAAACTCTGATCACTAATTTTATTGTTAGAAAACAACCATAGTTTTATGAAATTGATGCGCATACTATTTTTTCTGAAAAAGAGTGATTTAGAACCACATGCTTTAAAACACACATAGAATTGTCATACAGTGACTATTTTTTAATATTTTTACGCCGTGGTTTTCCCCTAATTTTCTTATACTTTGCGATTTAGTGTATATTTTAACTCGGTGTTTCAAAGTTATGCGGATTTTAAAATTTAAGTAACGCACCCTACTATTTCTATGGAAGTCAAGTTTTTTTTATGCGATTTTTTTTTTGCGATATTTCGTGGAACACATCTACCGCATAAAAACAGGATTGACTGTATAGTTGTTTGTATGTGTGGAACATTAAACAAAAATATATATTTTTTTCTAATGAAAGATAATCTCATAAATATAATATTGAAGATTTGGAAAATGTTGCGTTCTTTGTTATAATGAGAATTTATGTCATTTCGTAATATAAAAAATATGAAAATTTAGAATGAACTTTCGTAAAATTATAAAAAAGTATTATTTGAATAATTTTGAAAAGATCCCTGTCATTATGTAAGAGTCTTTCAGTTCTGTGAACATGAAAAATCTGAAAAACAACCAATAATTCCCTTCGGGTCGACATTTCGAATCATTTCGAACTGTCAATGGCGTCGTATGCCTAACATTTCGTGCCGCATGTCAATAGCTCAATTTGCTTGAAAACTAAACTCATTGGGACATGACAATCGCTGAAGCAATTGTTTCTGCGTCTCCAAGTCAGATAGGCACATTATTTGCTATCATTTTTTTGACATGCTTCCCATTGAATCCACGTGAATTGTGGAAAAAGTGCAAGGATGACATGTCCGAAGACACTTTACACCGAATTCGCGTCAGTTCAGGGAATCCCGATCTCGAGGTGAATGAGGAGATACATAACCAGGCGTTGCTTTTGATCGAAGATATGTGTTACCTCATGCGCTGCATGATGCGTCGCCAGATCGAGGAATGAACGACGCTTTCAGTCGAGAATCGGAACGTAAACGTGAATATGATCGAGATGCATTGAACGAATGTACCACTGTTGAACCCCCAACAGAAAGTGTACGATACTTTAATGAAGGCAATTGATGAGGGAAATGGTGGCTTATTTTTCCTCCGCATTGGAAGCACTCAACCGAACTATGAAAGATCAGCGCAATGACTCAAAATGTTTAGGAGGCGCAATGATTCTACTATCTGGCGATTTTCGCCAAACACTACCAGTTATTCCAAGATCGACCGCTGCCGGTGAAATAAACGCTTGACTTAAAACATCGACTGTGTGGCGCTATGTTAAGAAACTTCAGCTAACGACAAACATGCGAGTTGCATTTCTAAACGACCATCTGCCGCAGATTTCTCCAAGCATTTGCTGACTATCTGTAACGGCCGTGTTCCTGTCGACGAATCGAATGGATTGATTTCGTTTTTGCCGAATTTTTGAAATTTCGTCTCATCGAAGGACAATCAACAAAGTGTTCCTGAATATCATTGCTAATCACAAACATCATAATTGGTTGAGTGAACGAGCAATTCTTGCAGCAAATAACAAAGATGTGGATCATTTCAACTTCACAATTCAAAATCAAATCGTTGGTCCACTGCATTCCTTTAAATCTATCGACTGTGCCACGTGAATAACATCATTTCAATGTAATTAAAATACTTTTCATTTTTAATTTTGCACATTTATTGAACTTAATTCATTTTGAGTATTCATTCAA